>PVJN01008469.1:0-64828 GCA_004026805.1 Lasiurus borealis | reverse complement strand
TCTATCAATCTGTACTTCTCAGTCTCTGCACCCTTTTCACCCAACTTCCCAGTTCCCCTTTCATCTGTCCTGATGAAAATGTTCTCTATAACTGTGACTGTTTTTATTTATTTCTTTGGCTCTTTCAATTCCATATATAAGAGAAGTCATATGGTATTTGTCTTTCTCTGTCTGACTTACTTTGCTCAGCAAAATACCCGTTAGGTGCCCCTATGTTGTTGCAGATGGTAAGATTATTTTGCGGTTGAGTCATATTTCAATGTATATATGCACCACTTCTTTATATATCCATTTATTGAGGGACACATAAGTAGCTTCCATGTCTTATCTATTGCAAATAATGCTGCAATGAACATATGGATGTAAATGTCTTTTTGATGTAGTGCTTTGAAGATGAAATGTCTCAATAGTTATATTCAGAATAGTACCTAGCATGTAGATATTAGTCAACTACATGGTTGATTGCTCCCACCCATTTCTGGTATTTGGTAGAACTCTGGTGTGATTTTGTAAGAGAAAACTGGAGAAGAACCAAGCAATGCTTAGAGAGATGGAGTTACATTTATTACATGTGGGCCCAGAAAAATGTCTCTCAAATTCTGGACCCCAACATGGAGGAACTTTCCCTATTTATATATTTTTACCTTCTTGGTCTCCCAAATATAGGTTTTTTTGCAGCCCCTTTTGCAAGTTCTTTTTTTAAAAAATATATTTTATTGATTTTTTACTGAGAGGAAGGGAGAGAGATAGAAAGTCAGAAATATCGATGAGAGAGAGACATCGATCAGCCGCCTCCTGTATGCCCCACACTGGAGATGTGCCCGCAAGCAAGGTACATGCCCCCAACCGGAATTGAACCTGGGACCTTTCAGTCCTCAGGCCGACGCTCTATCCACTGAGCCAAACCAGTCTCGGCCTTTTGCAAGTTCTTAAAGTGCCCCTAACTGCTTCGGCCTTGAGACCTCAACCATAGGCCTGGCCCGGTGTCAGCACTGATAATTTCATCCGGGGAAGGTTTAATGGCTTTTCTGAAGTGGGAGTTAGTCTCATTTTCCTTAATATTCAAGCAAGTAAACATTTACAGAAGCCAAATAGCAGGGTTAACATTTCAAACAGTAGTTTTTATATAAGATGGATGCTTCAATTTCAGATCCTGTGCTCTTAAGGAAGGATGTTTTGAATTAAGGCAGGTGAAGTTTATACGCCCTATTTACAGATTCCATAACATCAGTGTGATCTGTGGTTCACAGGTCGATGCTTGGATGAGGCATACAATGCCCTGAAATTCACCCTGAGCTCTGAAGACATCATATTGGACTATGGTAACATATACCAATTTGTGATAGTTTTCTTCTTGTTAATATCTTATAGAAGTCATTACTGATTTGAGTCCCAAGATAGTGGTGTTTTCTTCATATTTCCTTGATGTCCCACAGAGATCAACAATTATTTAGAGAAGTTCAAGGAACATGGGCTCCAGGGATACACACACACACACACACACACACACACACACTCATAAAGCCTATAAGCCTATAACGTTTTCCATCATAACACCTTCAGAAACGTGAAGCACAGGTTGATTGGCGGAACTATACATTATTTTTTTGGAGTACACCTACATGTTATTTTCTGGGATCTGGAAGCTTTTTCTTTCTATTTTCTCCTTGAGATAATTTATTATAGCCTGGTATAAATGAAGAAAAAATTGTAAAGAAGGGCAATTTTAGTCTTAGTCATATTTTTTAACATCTGTATTTATCTATCTCTTAATTACTATTTCAAGAAATGTAATATTTTGAGCACTCCTTTATGAAAGTATTTTCTCTGTGTATTGAGAAACAATCTTGATGAAAAATGGGAACAATCTAATTTGCAGAACCAAAGATCTTGTAACAGTTTTTAGTGTAAAAGGGGAGAGTATAAACAAATTGGGAAGAATGCTTGATTTCTTTTTTTTCATCCTCCTACTCTCTCTCACTAACTCCCTCCACGAAATCGGGTAAGAAATGCATGGAGATCCTCCTGGTGATCACTCTGAGAATGAGTGGCAGCAAGGGGCCTTGGGCCTTCTGATGATGGGGTACAGGCAGCTGAACCCCCTCTGAAGCACAAAGGGGAGGAATTACTTTGGTCATGTACAAAATACTTTGAATTATCTCTTGATAGCAGGTTTCTCAACTTTGATGCTATTGATATTTTGGGCCAGACCAGATAACATTTTGATGTTTGCATGTGTTGTTGGTATGTGTGTATTGAAGGTAAAAGGGGAGGCCATTGTGTATATCATAGGATATCCCTAGTCTCTACTTGCTAGATAGCACGCCTCCTTATCGTGACAAAAAATAATGTCTTCAGATGTTGACAAATATCCCATGGGAATACAAATCGCTACTGATTAAGAACCGCTGCTTCATACCTATCCAGCAGCCTGATTTTTCTTTTAAAAGTTATGTGGAATTTACATTCCTAGATGATGCCTAATAAAAAGCATAATTATAATAAAAATAATCATATAGGAGTTGGTGGTTGAAATAGCTGGTGAAAAATGTCTTCACATCAGATCTTTGTCTTGGAGCATCTTTAGACTTGAAAGCATTTTCCAAATTTTTTCAAAATTACTATTTTGAACTCAGAAAAAGACAACTCACTTTTACTGGCTACTGAAGAAAAAAAACCATATCATCAGAACAATTCTTTGTTTTTAAATTGGAATTTCTTAATGGACATAGACTCTATTTCTTAGAAATTATTTGAAGAATGAGAACAATACTTGATTGTGTTGGGTTTCAGTTCAGATTCTTTTCCCTCCAGGAGTAAATTATCTGATGCCTCTATAGTAATGTATGTATCGCCCAAATCAGGAGGGAGAGAATAAGTGAGGGTGTCTCCACCCTCTGTTGGCATTTTCTATATGTCAAAGGCCTTGAATGTATCCATCTCTTAGTAAAAAATCACACCCTTCTGCTCAGCCGGTGTTGCTCTGTGGTTGAGCATCAACCTTTGAACTAGGAGGTCATGGTTCAATTCCCTGTCAGTATATATGCCCAGGTTGTGAACTCAGTCCCCATTGTTGTGTTTACAGGAGGCAGCTGATCAATGATTTTGTCTCTCTCTCATTCTCTTTTCTCTCTGAAATCAACAAAAAATATATTTTATAAAAATCACACCCTTCTTCTTGAGCCAATCTCATAATACATTTTGTAAGAATTCAGGCCAATTTCCATATTGTGTGTTTAAAAAAATAATTAGAATAAAATATTTACATTTGATTTGTGTTGTGAGGCTTAAATATACAATTCAAATTATGTACAAACATAATATCTATGCAACATGGCTTATTGTTTTATAACTTGACATTTTAGCAGTCATTTTATAAGTCATTAAAGTTATTTAAAAATATAATTTTAATTGCTGTATACTTTTCCATAATATATAGGTATCATAAACTATCCATTTCCATTCTACTTGACACTTTATTTCTAAGTTTACTATCATCAATAATGCTGCAGTGTGGCAGCAAATATTCTTTTAATAATTTCATATTCACATCTTTGATTAGTTCTTCAAGTGGATTTAAAGCAGTGAGTTCATTGTCAAATAGGTCATTATAAGGCTTCAGAGTCATAGTTGCAGGAAGTTTGAATCCAAGAGTACCAATTCTCTAAATAATGGCTGACATGAAATATCTAATTAACAATATCAGTTAATGGTTTAGCAATCTTAATTAAGCATACTTCTCAGGATTTCAGTTGTAAACAGTAAAATATAGTAATTTAAAAAATTATTTTCTGGAATACCAGCCATTCCAGTTTTGACTAAAATATCAGCAGGAAAAAGGGATTGAAATTCCATAAAACAAGATGGCTAATTTAATAATATTGGATGTTTTATAATGATTCTCTTCCAGTACCAAATGTGTCGGACCAGTATAAGGACTCACACTGACTATGGATGTGAATGCTTTTGTGTGATCTGTCAATGAAATTGTGAACTCCATGCATTTATATGCTACAATCTTTGGGCATTTTTTAAACTTCACATAAGCAATGTCTCATTTGCAGAAAAAAATAACTATCCTACTTATTCTCATGTCTTTTTTAGGAGACAGTCAAAACTGAGTTTGGTATCCTTTAATGGAGAATAACTTAATATTTTTCTCCAACTCCAAATGAAGTGGTGACATGGGCAAGGAAAACTGTACCATCGCGACAGAGTTCATTCTTCTTGGATTATCTGATGTCCCTGAGCTGAGAGTCTTTCTTTTCATGCTGTTCCTTCTGATCTATGGAGTCACAGTTTTGGGAAACCTGAGCATGATCACACTGATTCAGGTCAGCTCCCGCCTTCACACTCCCATGTACTTTTTTCTCAGTCACCTGTCTTTTGTGGATTTCTGTTACTCCACAATCATCGTGCCAAAGATGCTAGCTAATATTATAAACGAAGACAAAGCCATCTCCTTCCTGGGATGTGCTGTGCAATTCTACTTGTTTTGCACATGTGTGATAACTGAAATCTTCCTGCTGGCCGTGATGGCCTATGACCGCTTTGTGGCCATCTGTAACCCACTGCTGTACATGGTCACCATGTCCCAAAATTTCTGTGTGGAGTTGGTGTCTTGTTGCTACCTCAATGGGACAGTATGTGCTCTGATTCACTTGTGTTTAGCTCTTGAGATCCCATCCTACAGATCAAATGTGATGAACCATTTCTTTTGTGATCTGTCTCCTCTCTTATCTCTTGCATGCTCTGATGTCTCTATGAATGAACTGCTCCTATACATTATAGCCACTTTCAATGAGATCATCACAATTGTGATAATCTTCACCTCCTACTTATTTATTCTCATCACCATCCTGAGGATGCACTCTGCAGAGGGAAGACACAAAGCCTTTTCCACCTGTGCCTCCCACCTCACCGCCATCATTGTCTTCCATGGTACAATCCTTTTCATTTATTGCCGGCCCAGTACTGGCAATAGTACAGATACTGACAAGGTGGCTACAGTGTTCTACACAGTAGTGATTCCCATGCTGAACCCCCTGATCTATAGTGTGAGGAACAAAGACGTTAAAGAAGCTGTCAGAAGAGTGGTGGGCTCCAAAATATTTTCTCTGAGAATCCTTTCTTAGCAGGACTCAGGGTCCCATAGGGGAGGCTGGTGGAGGGATGAATCGGGGGGCTGCTATGCTGGGGTACAGAGAACAGCCAGGGAGTAGATATATATGAGTGTCATTTTGGCTAACTTATCTTTATACTTACTTTTGATTACGGACAATCAGCAAAATGTATAATTAATGTCTGTAGCAGCTTGACCAAGAGCACATCTCAGATCTTTTCATTTGGACTGTCTAGGCAGTGTTTATTAAATAATTGAGTAGATGTGTTATAAGCATTGAGAGATAATTGCTTTCCTTGGGTTGGAATGTTGTTTTAAATTAAATGCCAGTTTCAATGACAATCTAAAAAAAGAAATAACAAATCTAGATTATTGTATATATTAGGGAAGATTCATTTTTTTCTAATAGTAGTCTTATTTATTGAAAGATGCCCTTATACACACAGGTATCTAACTTTTAAAATTCTGTAACTTTGTACATCTTTTTTAATCCCATCATCAATTTTAATTGAATTCCTTACATATATATTTTTTCCTGCACTGTTTGTATTTGGATAAAATTCCAAAATTGTTCAGAAACTTATTGGGAGGAAATCTTCTCGTTGTATTTGTGAGAGTAAAATGAAAACTAGAAAAGAGTTTTATACGGGTTCATGAAATAATTTAGTATGGTATATAATTTTAAACTTACAATGCTAAATTAAAATAACATCAAAATTTTCTAAATATCTACATATACAATGATAACCAAAATGTTTATATATTTTTAAATAAGCCAATTTCCTTTGTATATTGTCATTAACTTAATTTTAAATTATCTGGAACAATAATGTAAAAATAGTAAAAATGTTATATTACTCTTGATTGGAAACTATGAGAAACTCATGTTTAAAATGTTTTCATGTATTTTTTTATGATTATATTGTTGTAAAGTTAAAGTTTAAATCAACTTTTATTTGGAGGAAATGACAATGTATAGTTTAAGTGCTCTGACCAATGTATTAGAATTAGTGACAAAATAAAGATGACTGAGATTTCAAAAACAGAGGCACTACACTTTTCAATAAACATGGATGTAATATTTCATCTTATTCCATTCAGTCATTTGAGATTTTGAATCATCTTTGGCACCTCTTACAGCTGCTATGCAGACCATGATTTATATTAGTGTTATTTAAATTTTTACTCCTGTGTCTCTTAAATGAATTAATTTTTAAAATCTATATATCTGTTCAAGTTTTAGTTGACTTATAAAAAATTCTTTTCAAATTTAACTTGAGAAAGAAAAACCTATTATTTTCAGTGTATACCATAGCTTTTATTTCCATCATGATTAATTTAAAATACATGGTTCATTACATTTCATATTATTTCTTTGTCCTTGAGTCATATTTAATTTTAACTATTCTACAGAGTTGCATTTGAATGACTTGTATCTATTTTTTATATTTATTGTTCTTGCCCTGGCTAGAACTCCCAGTCTTATGTTGAATAGAATTGGCTAGAGTGGACCCAGGTCTTTTTCCTGATCTTATAGAAAATGCTTTCAGGTTTCATCACTGAGAATGATGTTAGCTATAGGCTTGTCATATATGGCCTTTATTATGTTGAAATACATTACATATTTTTTTCATAGGTTTGGACAGTGGTAGGAGGATCTGGCTGTGGAAACAGTAAGAATAATTGTAACTAAAAGTTGTCCTTTCTAGTATAGTTTGAATTGTAACAGAGTCTGAACTAGTATTTATTGTGCATTCCTAGTACCATATTGCTCTATTTAAGAACATATTCGTGGTAGACTACTTGAAAAGCACAATTTGTTATGCATTTTCATGAGCCCTTTTTATCAATGTTTATTTTAGTAATTTAATACATATAATTATATTCCTTAATATACTTATTTTAAAATGAAATTAATATGTTGTCACTAGAAAAATTTACATTCTCATATTCAGAGAAGTTTTAAAACGTCTTTAGTATTATTCTAAATGATAACTGAAAAACATATTACAATTACACTTAGTTGAATCTTGTTTAAACCAATGTAATCACACTTTTGGCTGAAGCGTAGAAGATAGTAAACTAGAAAACAATTTGTTTCCAATGTTCTAATTCAAAAAGTTAGATATTCTGTAAGCTTAAAATCATTCTGGAAAAACCAAAAGAGAGTTGAGCTCTCTGGGTAACCAACTAACAAAAGATTAGAGCTTCTAGAAACAAAATTCATTGCTAGGAGAAGGGAAAGAATCTAGAGAGAGGTCCATAATCTAGAGAAAGGTCCATGCAAGAGAAGACCTAAACCTTAGGATGGATTACATTTTGAGAATCTTTGGCAAACCAACTGCCACTATCAAATAAGATAGCAATAGATGAATTTGAAGTTTGTGTAACACAGAGGTAATCATATTATGAATAAAACTATACTTGATGCTAAGCAAAACATAGAAATCATTTTCAGGCAAAATGCTATTGACTTCAGTCTTTTTTGACCTTTACATGATATGCACTTTAAAAATATAGACATAGCACAAATGAGCAGGAGAAAATGCCTGGTTTTGGAGAAACAAAGACATTAGCAGACTCAGATTTGGAAAATGACTTAGATGTTAGAGATATTAGACATGCTTCAATTCCATGGGTAATAGTGAGAAAGTTATCAACATGTATGAATAAATAAGTAATTTCAACTAAGTCATGAACACTAAATTTGTTAGAAATAATAATAAAATACCTCACCAGAGATAAATATGGGCATAGCAGTAGCCTTAACACACTCAGGGAAAGTATTAGAGAACATACATATAGATCAAGGGAAAAATACATAAAATTACATGTAGAGGAAAAAAAAGTGCAGAAACAAGGAAAAGTATTTCAACTGTATGACTATCAGTCTAAAAAACTCTTTGAAAACTCAGAAGTAAAAGAGAATGATGTAAGGGCAAAGGAAGTATGTGTAGATATAATGGCTAAAATTTTTCTAAAATTAATTAAAGACACCAAACCACAGGTTCAAGAATCTCAGAAAACACATCCTAGAGATCAAATGTGATGAACCATTTTTTTTGTGATCTGCCCCCTCTCTTATCTCTTGCTTGCTCTGATGTTTCTATGAATGAACTGCTGCTATACATTCTGGCCTCACTGAATGAGGTCACCACCATTGTGATCATCCTCACCTCCTACTTGTTTATTCTCATCACCATCCTCAGGATGCCCTCTGCAGAGGAAGACACAAAGCCTTTTCCACCTGTGCCTCCCACCTCACCGCCATCATTGTCTTCCATGGTACAATCCTTTTCACGTATTTCCGCCCCAGTTTGGGGAACAATGCAGATACTGGAGAGGTGGCCACAGTGTTCTACACGGTAGTGATTCCCATGCTGAACCCCCTGATCTATAGTCTGAGGAACAAAGATGTAAAGATGCTGTCAGGAAAGTTGTCAGTTCCAAAATGTTTTCCTGGAGAATATTTTCTTAGTAGGACCCAGGATTCCATTTTTATTCATTTACATTCGTGTCTCTGCCCTTAACTAGTGCAGGGTTGAGCATATTAAAAATTTGCACCCTATACATTTGCTTTTATTCAATATAAAATGTTTTCATTGGACTGTTAAGACACCTAAATATAGTTTGTGGTAAAATCACTCCTTCTGTTCCATTATTGAAAATACCATTCATTTCAAAATTGAATTATTCCAATTTGACAATGAGGAATACACCTTTGCCAGTTTATGCTTGAATAACTTGTATACACACCTGTGTCCTCTCTAATCATTAATGTAATGGAAGAAATAAATTTCCAGCTGTTTAGGTAAAGAAGAAAAATAAACTGGAGAACAATTTTATATGGGCTCAATGAAGGGTTATTTGGAATATCTGCATCATTTTGAACATATGATCACCATTATTAAGTGTTTCATTGCCGTGCATTATTTTAAAAAAAAGTTAATTAAATAACCATTGTATACAGAATGATAAAATACATAAGAAATGTTGTATATATCTGATGCCTAACCAGGAAATGCTTTCCTCACCTACTGATTTCTGTTTCTCTGGGTGTTCACCAAGTTATCTTTCTACAATTTTTAATTGTCTTCCACATTAGAGAATTACTTATATTAACTTCAAATGGAATCAATACAGGGTAATCCCTTTTTGTACAGAATGTTATTTATTTCCTCCTGCTTGGGCTAAGGAGGGTTACATTTTGTGGTAAAGATAATACAACCCGCTTGGCTTTCACTCTCAGGACACCAAGGCCCAAATTATTTCAGTGACCTGACCAAGGTTGCAAAAGCAATGGTTCATAGAATTAAAGCCGTCCTTTACGATCCCAGACACACTTTCAAGCATACTTTTCACTAAAAAGTGGTATATTATATTTATTCATTTTCAAGTTGTGACATTTCTGATTCTTTACGGTAGATTTTATTGGTTCTATATAGAATGTGATGTATACTAGTAATCTTCACATTTTTGTATTTGTATACCTTCCAGTTAGTTCTGAAAAGGCATCTATAGTAAAAATTTAATTTTACGTTTAAATATTTTATCATAAATTTAAATAACAGTGAAAAATATAATTTCTATTGCTAGCATAATTCATTTAAAACACCTGGATAAGAATATTGAAATAATTAGATTTGTGTATTTTCTTCTTATATTATTCATTTTCAACCTTATTTTCTTCCTCTGAACATTATAATAATATTAATCATATTAACACTTTTTATTTCTTTTGATTATAATGCTTTGGGTTAAGTTAACTTTGCAATGATATAATAATAATTATACCACCAGTTGAAACATAATTTCACTGCAACTTTGGATATAATATAATTAATAAAAAATTAAAAAATATTTTGGAAACATTTCTTTTTATGAGAAATATTTGGATTTTTAATTTCAACTAATTAATGTATCACTAAATGATGTAAAAAAAATGATGTCAAAACATGACATTTCTTAAGACACTCTCTAATTAAGAGAGGGCTAAATACAGATTTGAAATATATTTTCAATATCACTGCCCTCCTATACAATTCTTCCTTCTTGTACACATGGCTATCATAAGTTAACCCCAGGAGAAAATAAAAAGAACAAACTTTCAGATCCTAGAAAGTATCATGCATGTCCATTTCCAAAAACCCAGAGTGTAGTTCTCCCACCCACCAGAGGCAATCCCATTTCGTGCCTCTGGCATTGAGTAGGGCGTATGCCATCCCAGCACCAGTCAGGAGCTCTGCTCTTCCTCACAAACCCAAAATGCAGCATATGGCCTCATCCTATCAGTCATTCCACGTGTGACTTTGGGCAAGTTACACCTGTCTGCCTCAGTCACCTCATTTGTTAAGGTGTGTAACTGTACTAGTCTCACTTCTTTTTATAAAAATAAAATGTTTTCATAATATTTTATTTTTCAATTATAATTGATACGTACTATTATATTACTTTCAGGTGTTCAACCCAGTGATTAAGCATTTACATAATATATTAAGTGAAAACCCTGATAAAACTAGTACCCTCCTGATCTTACACATGGTATTATAATATTATTAAAATATTATAAAGCACTATGCTGAATTTTACATTCCCATGACTATTCTGTATCTATCAATCTGTACTTCTCAGTCCATTCACCCTTTTCACCCAACTTCCCAGTTCCCCTTTCATCTGTCCTAATGAAAATGTTCTCTATAGCTGTGACTCTGGTTTTATTTATTTCTTTGGCTCTTTAAATTCCATACATAAGAGAAATCATATGGTATTTGTCTTTCTCTGCCTGACTTATTTTGCTCAGCAAAATACCCTTTAGGTGCCCCTATGTTGTTGCAGATGGTAAGATTATTTTACAGTTGAGTCATATTTCATTGTATATACGCACCAGTTTTTATGTCATTTATTGAGGGACACATAAGTAGTTTCCATGTCTTGTCTATTGCAAATAATGCTGCAATGAACATATGGATGTAAATGTCCTTTTGATTTAGTGCTTTGAAGATGAACTGTCTTAATAGTTATATTCAGAATAATACCTAGCATGTAGATATTAGTCAACTACATGGTTGATTGCTCCCACCCATTTCTGGTATTTGGTAGAACTCTGGTGTGATTTTGTAAGAGCAAACTGGAGAAGAACCAAGCCATGCTTAGAGAGATGGAGTTACATTTATTACGTGTGGGCCCAGAGAAAATGTCTCTCAAATTCTGGACACCAACATGGAGGAACTTTCCTTATTTATATGTTTTTACTTCTTGGTCTCACAAATATAGGGTGTTTGCAGCCCCTTTTGCAAGTTCTTAAAGTGCCCTTATCTGCTGGGGCCTTGAGACCTCAACCAAAGGCCTCGCCTGGTGTCAGCACTGATAAGCGGAAGTAGTCTTATTTTCCTTAATATTTAAGCAAGTAAGCATTTACAGAAGCCAAATAGCAGTGTTAATATTTCAAATAGCAGTTTTTATATAAGATGGATGCTTCAATTTCAGACTCTGAGCTCTTAAGGAAGGACGTTTTGAATTAAGGCAGGTGAAGTTTATTCACCCTGTTTACAGATTCCATAAAATCAGCGTGGCATGATCTCTGGTTCACAGATTGATGCTTGGATGAGGCATACAATGCCCTGAAATTCATCCTGAGCTCTCAAGACATCATATTGGAGTATGGTAACTTATACCAATTTGGGCTAGTTTTCCCCCAGTTAATCTCTCATAGAAGTCATTACTGATTTGAGTCCCAAGATAGTGGTGTTTTCTTGATATCTTGCTGGTGTTCCACAGAGATCAACAATTATTTAGGGAAGTAAGGAACATGGGCCCCAGGGACACACACACACACATTCACACACACACACACACCTGTAACCATAAAGCCTATAACATTTTCTATCATAACACCTTCAGAATCAGCGGCAGCAATGCCTGTCCCAGAGGTTGGTTGGTGGGACTACTATACTCTAATTTTTGGGAGAGGACTTACATGTTATTTTCTGGAATCTGGAAGCTTTTTCTTTCTATTTTCTCCTTGAGGTAATTTATTATAGTGCAGTGTAAGAGAAGAAAAAATTGCGAAAGAAGGGCAGTAGTATTATTCATATTTTTTTAAAACCTGTCTCTTCATTAGTGTCTCAAGAAATGTAATATTTTGAGCACTCCTTTGTGAAAATATTTTCTCTGTGTATTGAGAAACAATCTTGAGAAATGGGAACAATCTGATTTGCAGAACCAAAGATCTTGTAACAGCTTTTAGTGTAAAAGGGGAGAGTGTAAACAAATTAGTAAGAATGCTTGCTTTCTCTCCTTCATCCTCCTACTCTCACTAACTCCATCCACGAAACCTGGTAAGAATTGCATGGAGATCCTTCTGATGGCCACTCTGAGGATGAGTGGCAGCAAGGAGCCTGGGACCTTCTTATGAAGGGGTACAGGCAGCTGAACCCCCTCTGAAGCACAAAGGGGAGGAATTACTATGGCCATGTGCAAAACACTTCGAATTGTCCCTCCATAGCAGGTTTCTCTACTTTGATACTATTGATATTTTGTGCCAGATAATATTTTGATACTTGTATGTGTTGTTGGTATGTGTGTATTGAAGGTAAAAGGGGAGGCCATTTTATATATCAGCTAGTATTTTGCTGCATCCCTAGTCTCTCCTTGCTAGATAGCACTCCTCCCTATCCTTTAAAAGTCTGAAAAAGCTGTGATTTTAAGCACGGGCACATGAGTTCGCAGTTCTTATATTCTTTTTCGGTAAGTAAGAAATTTTGTTTTCTATTATTAGATTAACAATCTAAAGTTTTTATTAAACAATATTTATTGAAAACAAATAATGTCATTTATAAGTCATTAATGGTATTTAAAAATATAATTTTAATACCTGTGTACTTTTCCATAGTATATAGGTACCATAACTCTGACCATTTCCATCCTACTTGACACTTTATTTCTAAGTTTTACTATCATCAATAATGCTGCAGTGTGGCTGTAAATGTTCTTTTAATAATTTCATATTCACATCTTTGATTAGTTCTTCAAATGGATTTAAAGCAGTGAGTTCATTTGTCAAATAGGTCATTATACGGCCTCAGAGTCATAGTTGTAGGAAGTCTGAATCCAAGAGTACCAATTCATTAAGTAATGGCTGACATTAAATATGTAATTAACAATATCAGTATGATAATTTCATAGAAAAATGCATGCAAGCTACTTTTCCTTCTAAAACTTATTGATAAAAAATACTTGTGGGTTAGCAATCTTAATTAAGCATACTTCTTAGCATTTCAGTTGTAAACAGTAAAATACAGTAATTTAAAAAATTATTTTCTGGAATCCCAATCTTTCCAGTTTTGACTAAAATATCTACAAAGGATTGAAATTTCATAAAACAAGATGGCTGATTAAATAATATTGGATGTCTTATAATGTTTCCCTTCCAGGCCCAAAATTGTATAGGACCAGTATGAGGACTCCACTGACTCTATGGATGTGAATGCTTTTGTGTGATCTGTGAGCTTCATGCATTTATATGCTACAATCTTTGGGCATTTTCTAAACTTCACCTAAGCAATGTCCCATTTGCAGGAAAAATTAACTATCCTACTTATTCTCATGTCTTTTTTAGGAGACAATCAAAACTGAATTTGGTATCATATTAATGTAGAATAACAATATTTTTCTCCAACTCCAAATGAAGTAGGGACATGGGAAAGGAAAACTGTACCATCGCGACAGAGTTCATTCTTCTTGGATTATCTGATATCCCTGAGCTGGGAATCTTTCTTTTCATGGTGTTCCTTCTGATCTATGGAGTCACAGTTTTGGGAAATCTGGGCATGATCACACTGATTCAGGTCAGCTCTCGCCTTCACACTCCCATGTACTTTTTTCTCAGTCACCTGTCTTTTGTGGATTTCTGTTACTCCTCAATCATCGTGCCAAAGATGCTAGCTAATATTGTAAACGAAGACAAAGCCATCTCCTTCCTGGGATGTGCTGTGCAATTCTACTTGTTTTGCACATGTGTGGTAACTGAAGTCTTCCTGTTGGCCGTGATGGCCTATGACCGCTTTGTGGCCATCTGTAACCCACTGCTGTACATGGTCACCATGTCCCAAAATCTCTGTGTGGAGCTGGTGTCTTGCTGCTACCTTGGTGGGACTGTGTGTTCTCTGATTCACTTGTGTTTAGCTCTTGAGATCCCATCCTACAGATCAAATGTGATGAACCATTTCTTTTGTGATCTGCCCCCTCTCTTATCTCTTGCATGCACTGATATCTCTATGAATAAATTGTTCCTATACATTGTAGCCACTTTCAATGAGGTCATCACAATTGTGATCATCCTCACCTCCTACTTGTTTATTCTCATCACCATCCTGAGGATGCCCTCTGCAGAGGGAAGACACAAAGCCTTTTCCACCTGTGCCTCCCACCTCACCGCCATCATTGTTTTCCATGGTACAATCCTGTTCACTTATTGCAGGCCCAGTACTGGCAATAGTACAGATACTGACAAGGTGGCCACAGTGTTCTACACAGTAGTGATTCCCATGCTGAACCCCCTGATCTATAGTGTGAGGAACAAGGACGTGAAAGAAGCTCTCAGAAGAGTGGTGGGCTCCAAAATATTTTCTCTGAGAATCTTTTCTTAGCAGGACTCAGGGTCCCATAGCGGAGGCTGGTGGAGGATGAATCGGTGGGCAGCCAGGGAGTAGATCTATATGATTGTCATTTTGGCTAACTTATCTTTATACTTACTTTTGATGACTGGACAATCAGCAAAATGTATACTTAATGTATATAGTAGCTTGACCAAGAGCACATCTCACTTCTTTTCATCCGGACTCTCTAGGCAGTCTTCATTAAATAATTGAGTATATTTGTTGTAAGCTTTGAGAGCTAATTCCTTTCCTTGGGTTGAAATGTTGTTTTAAATTAAATGCCAATATCAATGACAATCTAAATAAAGACATGACAAATCTAGATTGTTGTGTATATTAAGGAGGATTCATTTTTCTCTAATAGTACTCATATTTATTGAAAGGGATGCCTTCATACACACAGGTATCTAATTTTTAAAATTCTGTAACTTTGTACATCTTTTTTAATCTCATCATCATTTTTACTTGAATTCCTTGTATTTTTTTTTGTCCTGCACTGTTTGTATTTGGATAAAATTTCAAAATTGTTCAGAAACTTATTGGGAGGAAAAATTCTGGTTGTATTTGTGAGAGTAAAATGAAAACTAGACAATAGTCTTATACGGATTCTTGAAATAATTTGGTATGCTTATATCATTTTAAACTTACAATGGTAAATTAAAATAACATCAAAATTTTCTAAATATCTACATATACAATGATAACCAGAATGTTTTAAATATTTCCAAAAAAGCTACTTTCCTTTGTATATTGTCACTAACTTAATTTTAAATTATCTGGAACAATAATGTAAAAATAGCAAAAATGTTATATTACTCTTGATTGGAAACTATGAAAAACTCATGTTTAAAATGTTCTCATGTATTTTTCTCTATCTTGGTGTAGGATGATTATATTTTTGTAAAGTTAAAGTTTAAATCAACTTTTATTCAGAGAAAATGAAAATGTATAGTTTAAGTGCTCTGACCAATGTATTAGAATTAGTGAGTGACAAAATAAAGATGATTAATTGAGATTTCAAAAACAAAGGCATTACACTTTTCAAAAAACACTGATGTAATATTTCATCTTATTTCATTCAGTAATTTGAAATTTTGAATCTTCTTTGGCACCTCTTACAGCTGCTATGCAGAACATGATTTATATAAGTGTTATTTAAATTTTACCCATGTGTCTCTTAAATGAATTAATTTTTGAAATCTATATAGCTATTCAAGTTTTAGTTGACTTATAAAAATTCTTCAAAAATTTAACTTGAAAAAAAAACCCTATTATTTTCAGTGTATACAATAGCTTTTATTTTTTAATTAAAATTTTTTTAAATTAATGTGTTACATGTATATATATCTTCCCATTGCCCCATTCTCCCAGGCATCCTCTAACCCCTCAGTGTCTTGTTTTCATTGGTTATGCTTATATGCATGCATAGAAGTCCTTTGATTGATCTCTTATCTACCCCACCTCTCCTTAACCTTCCTGCTATAATTTGACAGTCTGTTTGATACATTATTGCCTCTGTATCTATCCTTTTGTTCATCAGTTTATAATGTTCTTTATTATCCACAAATGAGTGAGATCATGTGGTGTTTCTCCTTCACTGACTGCTTATTTCACTTAGCGTAAGGCTCTCCAGTTCCATCCAGGTTGCTGCAAATGAATTCCTTCTTTTTAATGGGAGCATAGAATTCCATTGTGTAGATGTACCATAGTTTTCTGATCCACTCATCTAGCTTTTATTTCCATAATGATTAATTTAAAATATATGGATCATCACATTTCATATTATTTCTTTGTCCTTGAGTCATATTTAATTTTAACTATTGTACAGAATTGCATTAGAATGACATGTATCTATTTTTCTTTATATTTATTGTCCTTGCCCTGGCTAGAACTCCCAGTCTTATGTTGAATAGAATTGGCTAGAGTGGACCCAAGTCTTTTTCCTGATCTTATAGAAAATGCTTCCAGGTTTCATCACTGAGAATGATGTTAGCTATAGGCTTGTCATATATGGCCTTTATTATGTTGAGGTACATTTCATATTTTTTTCATAGGTATGGACAGTGGTAGGAGGATCTGGCTGTGGAAACAGTAAGAATAATTATAACTAAAAGTTTTCCTTTCTAGTATAGTTTGAATTGTAACAGAGTCTGAACTAGTACTTATTATTCACTCCTATCATATTGCTCTATTTGAGGACATATTGGTGGTAGACTGCTTGAAAAGCACAATTTGTTATGCATTTTATGAGCCCTTTTTTATCAATGTTTATTTTAGTAATTTAATACATATAATTATATTTCTGGTAATATACTTATTTTAAAATGGGATTGATATGTAGTCATTAGAAAAATTTATTTTCTCAGATTCAGAGAAGTTTTAAAATGTCTTTAGTATTATTCTAAATTACAACATATTACAATTACACTTAGTTGAATCTTGTTTAACCAATGTAATCAGACTTTTGGCTGAAGTGTTGAAGATAGTAAACTAGAAAGAAATTTGCTTCCTATGTTTTTATGCAAAGAGTTAGATATTCTGTAAGCTTAAAATAGTTCTGGAAACCCATCAGATAGTTGAGCTCACTGGATAACCAACTAACAAAAGAATAGAGTTTCCAGTAACAGAATTCGTTGCTAGGAGAAGGGGAAGAATATAGAGAGAGGTCCATATGCAAAGAGAAGACTTAAATCTTAGGATGGATTACATTTTGAGAATCTCTGGCAAACCAACTCCCACCATCAAATAAGATAGCAATAGATGAATTTGAAGTTTGTGTAACACAGAGGTAATCATATTATGAGCAAAGCTGTAGCGGTTAAATTGGGAACTACTGAGGAATCCCCTTAGGGCTAGGCTTGCAACACCTCCTCCCCTAAAGCCAGGCCTGCAAACTATTAAAGAAGGGGGAGGGGAAGGTTCAGAATCAGGGTTAAAAGTGTGAACCTGCCTCTGATTAACTGCAATCTTGAGCCTCTTATCCTCGGCCAGACCACAACACCTGAACCATAACTTCCTGGGCCCGTTGGGTTAACTAGGTCAATCAGCCTTACTAGGAACCTCCTGGGTTTGCTGGTCCCTTGCTGCCTGAGAATCAATTAGAGATTGCCGAGTCAGCATCTATGAGCCAATAAGGGAAGGCAGAATGGGTATAAAAAGAGGGACTGCCCCTCTGTCGGGGCTCTTATCAGGCGTTTGCCAGGCTGCTGCGTCAGCTAAGGTTTGAGCCCAGATTCGAATCTGTAATAAATTTATGCCTGTTTGAATTCAATTAGTCTTTGTGGTCTATCTTGTGGGGACTCGCTCCGTTACAAAAGCTATACTTGATGCTAAACAAAGCATAGAAATCATCATCAGGCAAAATACTATTTACTTCAGTCTTTTTTGACCTTCACTTGATATGCATTTTTAAAAATATAGACATAGCACAAATGAGCAGGAGAAAATGACAGGTTTTGGGGAAACAAAGACATTAGCAGACTCAGCTTTGGAAAATGACTTAGATGTTAGAGATATTAGACATGCTTTAATTCCATGTATAATAGTGGGAAAGTTATCAACATGTATGAATAAATAAGGAATTTCAACTAAGTCATGGAAACTAAATTTGCTAGAAATAATTATAAAAAATCCCATCAGAGATAAATATGGGCACAGCAGCAGCCTTAACCCATTCAAGGTAAGTATTAGTGAACATACAGATAGATACATACAGAGAAAATATTCAAAATTACACATAGAGGAAAAAACGTGCAGAAACAAGGGCAAGTATTTCAGCTGTATGACTATCAGTCTAAAGAACTCTATTTGAAAACTCAGAAGTAAAAGAGAATGATGTAAGGGCAGAGGAAGTGTGTGTAGATAGAATGGCTAAGAATTTTCTAAAATTAATTAAAGACACCAAACCACAGGTTCAAGAATCTCAGATAACACTAAACAGAATGAACACACACACACACACCCATAGATGGAAACAAAGAAAATAGTAAATAAGGAATGCTAGTACCATTACATATGGAGAAATGATTTTCAATTATAGCAGTCCTAACATAATAATTTGCTTGTGGAATGATATCAGTTGCTCTGTAGTATGTTAAGCAGCATCCATGGGCTCTAGATGCCAGCAGCACCTCCTTCTACTCATGACTATCAAAAATAATCCACAACCCTGGCTGGGTGGCTCAACTGGGTGTAGATCATCTCATACAACTAAAAGGTTGCAGGTGTTATCCCTAATCAGGGTGTCTATGGGAGGCAAATGATCAATGCATCTCTGTCTCTCTGTCTCTCTCTGTCTCTCTCTCTCCCCCCCTTCTCTTTCTCTCTCCCCTTTTTCTCTGTCTCTAAAATAAATAAAAACATATACTCAAGTGAGCATTTAAAAAATGTACATATTGGTAGTTAAAAAAGTCACAGGAATGTCAAGTACAACATAGGGAATATAGTCAATAATATTGCAATATGGTGCTAGATGTATACTGAAAATATTGGAGAGAACACTTTGTAAAGTGTGTGGGCTTACATCTAATATTAAATTTAAAACACAGCAAGAGAAAGAAAAGGTAACCCTCACAGTCAGTTATTGAAATCAATCAAGATCTCTAAAACAAAGGAGCCTGGGGAAAGGTGGCCTGATTCTTTATCTAGTTGTGTGGATGATGTGTCCATTCTTCTTTGAAATGGATGCTTCCTTAATCAGAGTTTGTCAGGCACTTGAGTATAAAAAAGAAAAAAAAATAGTAGTGCCGATAAAGAAAATTGAGATATACCCTTAGTTAAATAGCCAGATGACTTGATAATGTATTTATGTTGATTGGTAAGTGATAGAAAGGAAACATAAAGGAGAGCATGAATATATTGGCTTTGCTTTTGCTCTCACATTTTCAAAAAGCAAGCTAATATTCTTAACGAGGCTCTGGATATTTGAAAATTAAAATTAAAATAACTCAGGATTTGGGTTGTTTTTTGTTTGTTTGTTTTGTCAAGACTTACACATCCTTTTATCGGTTATTATCACCAGGAAGTGAGCGAATAGTGTATAATACTTTGAAAAGGTTCTAGCACATAACAAGTGCTTAGTAAATGTGAACTCTTATATCGTTTTTCTGACCAGTGTGTTCATTACTTTTATGGTATTTAAGGAATTATGGTATTGCTTTAGTCACTGTGCCATATAGGAATTTAGGAGACTTTATAATGTCATAAAAAAGGAGAATTTATAAGAAATATTTGTGTTGTTATGGCAATAATAGCCTGTGACCCATCTATATGACATCAGGGGTAAGACTGTAATGCACCATCATATCTAGAAAGAGGCACTTTGGTTGTAAATAGGTTTTTCCCAAATGGGGATAATTTAAAAAACAAATTTCTTAACAGCATTCCATAGAGATTAATTATTATACGTTACACCATACATTGTCTTAGTTTAATTTTACATATTTTGTTATACTGTATAAATTAATAATTGATTTGGAACCTGAGGGAACCTTCCCCAGGAGCTTAACTTCCATATAAATCTCTGTGCACCATACTTGTACTAACATCTCCAGCACCAGGGAGGAAATGCTGTCACTCAGGTTTGTTAGCTACAATGAGGCTCTGAATACCTGAAAATTAAAATGGACATGTTTTCCCAGAAAACATTATTTTAAAGATATATCTAACTCATTTGTCTGCTAATTAGAGAATGATTTAACAGACCATATTCATGTACACTTACTGTTTCAAATGCTTTTGTCTTTTAGTAGTGAGAGACAGTTGATGGTGAAATTAGAATAATTTCCTCTGAAACATCAAATGTTGATGTGTATGAAGAATACAGAGTAAACAAATGGCAAATGGTAGTCTCTCTCTCTCTCTCTCTCTCTCTCTCTCTCTCTCTCTCTCTCTTTCATTCCCCCCTCCCCCATTTCCACTTTGTATCACACCAATTTTTGTCATGGAATCTAAAATCTGTGACCATGGAGGAACTTCCTAATTCTTTTTCTATGTTAATAGAGCGACTTTTCTAATTATTTTTAATTACCTTTATTAGGATGATCTTGGTTAATAACATTACAAAGGTTCCAGTGTACATTTCTGTGATACACCATCTGTATATTGCCTCATGTGCCCGTCACCCAAAGTCAGATCTTCTGTCACCATATATTTGACCCTCTTCACCCTTTACCACTCCCAGTCCCCTTCCCCCTGGTAACCACCATACTTTTGTCACCCCATATTCTGCAGGTTGAATTGATGTGCCTGAGAGTTGGTCATGGAGAGATAGCGAGGACATGAAGATTATGGCGTTCATTAAATAAGGTCTTTAAGATTTGTTTTCAGTTTACCATAAAGTAGTTCCTTATTATCAGCCTAGAATATAGGAAGACCTTTTTCCAAGTTGATTTTCTTGGTTTAACTGTTAAGTGGGCAAATAATTGAGGACTTTGCTGGTTTTTGTTTGCTTGTTTTGTCAACTAATAAGAAAACCATGACTTTCAGAAGGTGATATGCTTTCATTTTAAAATTAACTCAAGATATGGATAAAATACCAGGTTACATGTTCTGAATATCTTCACTCAATTTTCATTACATATATGTGTATCACATCATGGGTTTATGAATAAAATTATTTAATTTCTTATGTCTTTTCTTTAAGGATAGGTCTGAAAGGTGGATCTAATTTATATAGAATAGATGCATGCAACCACTTTTCCAACCAAGTACTTCAGGAGAACCTGGGAAATTCCTCACTTAACCCTTTTAAATATGTGGGTAAAGGATTAACCTTTCGATTATAGTCTAATTACAGCTATAACATTTAAAATCTTTACCATATGAAATAAAAAAAAATCTTTATCATATGTATTCATACCTCAACAGGTACATCTTCATTTCCATTTACATGAATACACCATGTTTCTAGTATGTATTTTTTTAAAATGAACCATCTCCAAAACATAATTTCAAATAGCACAAAAGCCTTCTCTCCTAGATATGATCCTCCATAGTTTAACAATATCTCTTTTTCATAATTAAATTTTCTGATTGTTAATATTATAAACAATGCTGCAATATAGCTTTGGATATAGGTTTTCACAATTTTGTCAATGTAATTCATATATCTCATTAAAATCTCCTATTAAAGTATAAGATAGTTTTTATTGTTATCGGGGTTAAGTCTTCTAACATATGCAGCCTAATTATATTCTAAAAAATGTATAGACAAGTTCCATCTTCCTGTGTCTTTAATAGCATAGGTCATTGCTATTATAATTGATTAAACCACTTTGCTAAATTGATATGAAAATGATAATTTTCAGTGTATAGTTTTATTTTCTTTTTTCACAATTCTAAATTTCAAGGGTTTTTATGGGCCACAGATCTCAAATATTAGTCACCTCAAAAGTAGAATTGTGAAGAACTTTGCTTAAAATTTATGTTCATGATAGATTCGAATGAAGAAAGGTATATATTTTATAGAACCACAGTAAGTGTTACCTTGGTGGACAGAAGTTACATTTTTCAGAGACCAGGAGATAATTCTGCTGCCTTTGAAGTGTACCATTGTATCTGTTTTGAAATCCATGGAACTACTGAACTTTTATCCATCACCTTACTGAAATGTGATCAAGAAAGGTTGGAATCATTGAATGGTTCAGGTGATGTTTAAGTCAATTTTGATCAGTGGGGCCAACTAGACAATATATTTTATTATGTGACAATATTGTTTCTGTTATATCTCAGAAATACACTGCTCCCGTAGACATCACTGTTATATTTTCTAAAATTATATACCATTTTTTTCCTCTTTTCTTCTCTTTCTAGAAGCAATACAACTCTTACTATTTGGTTTTTCCATCCTGACATATGGTGGAAATGGGGGAGGAGAATTGCACTATTTTGTCAGAGTTCATTCTTCTTGGATTAACAGATGTTCCTGAGCTGAGAGTCTTCCTTTTTATAGTGTTTCTTCTCATCTATGGAGTGACAGTTTTGTTAAATGTGGGCATGATCGCACTCATCCAGGTCAGCTCTCGCCTTCACACTCCCATGTACTTTTTCCTCAGCCACCTGTCCTTCATAGATTATTGCTATTCCACAATCATCGTGCCAAAGATGCTAGCTAATATTGTAAACGAAGACAAAGGCATCTCCTTCCTGGGGTGCATGGCGCAGTTTTACTTATTTTGTGTTTATGCGATCAGTGAAGTCTTCCTGCTGGCTGTTATGGCTTATGACCGCTTTGTGGCCATCTGTAACCCACTGCTGTACATGATCACCATGTCCAGGAATCTCTGTGTGAAGCTGGTGTCTTGCTGCTACCTCGGTGGAACTGTGTGTGCTCTGATTCACACGTGTTTAGCTCTTGAGATCACGTCCTACAGATCAAATGTGATGAACCATTTCTTTTGTGATCTGCCCCCTCTCTTATCTCTTGCTTGCTCTGATGTCTCTATGAATGAACTGCTGCTATACATTCTGGCCTCACTGAATGAGGTCACCACCATTGTGATCATCCTCACCTCCTATTTGTTTATTCTCATCACCATCCTGAGGATGCCCTCTGCAGAGGGAAGACACAAAGCCTTCTCCACCTGTGCCTCCCACCTCACCGCCATCATTGTCTTCCATGGTACAATCCTTTTCACGTATTTCCGCCCCGGTTTGGGCAACAATGCTGATACTGAAGAGGTGGCCACAGTGTTCTACACGGTAGTGATTCCCATGCTGAACCCCCTGATCTATAGTCTGAGGAACAAGGATGTGAAAGAAGCTCTCAGAAAAGTTGTGAGTTCCGAAGTGTTTTCCTGGAAAATGTTTTCTTAGCAGGATCCAGGATTCCATTTTTATTCATTTCCATTTGTGTCTCTGCACTTTACCAGTGCAGGGTTGAGCATATTAAAAATATGCAGCCTATACATTTGCTTTTATTCAATATAAAATGTTTTAAATGAGTAAGGGTATTGGACTGTTAAGACACTTAAATATTGTTTGTGGTAAAATTACACCTTCTGTTCCATTATTGAAAGTACCATTCATTTCAAAATTGAGTTATTCTAATTTGACAATGAGGAATACACCTTTGCCAGTTTATACACAGAGTGAGATTTCCATGTGTATGTGTTCTCTTTGTTGTTATTCACTGCTTGTTTCTATTATTATATTTTTGTTGTTGCCATTGCAGTTCCTAATGCTTTTGGAACATCAGAGACTAATATTTAAAAAAATGAAGAACTAGTAATAATTATGTCAGAGAAATCTTAGAAAGGTTAGGTGACAGGTCATGTGTAAAATGCTTAGGATGATTTATGGCACTTAATTAATCCTCAGTTTCTGTCTCTGTTGCTCTGTCTACCTGTCTCTGTGTATGTGTATATAGATTTAGAAAATGTATACATGCATTTAATAACCATGTCCATGAGGGAAGCATTTCTGATTTTAGCCTTTTCATCAGTTTATCTTTTATTTCTTTTTAAAAAAATATATCTTATTGATTTCAGAGAGAAAGGGAGAGGGAGTGAGAGATAGAAACATCAATGATGTGAGAGAATCATTGATCCGCTGTTTCATGCATACCCTCAACTAAGAGTATGTGCCCTTGACTGGAATCGAACCCAGGACTCTTCTGTTCTTAGGCCGGTGCTTTATACACTGAGCAAACCGGCCAGGGCTATCTTCTACTTCTTATCTTCATGCTTATTTTACATTTTCTGGATCAAAGGTTTACTGTCACTGATACGTGAACTTGTAGCCTTTGTTTATGTTCTTTGTTGTATTTTCACTTGTGATGAAATGAACTTTGGTCAGCCTTCCTATATGTGTCTAAACCTAATTTCTTCATTCAATTCTGATTTATACATAACATTGATAATTTATTTGTATCTTCATTATGTTTATGTCAATTTCTATATTACACTAAGTAAAATCATATGGTGTTTGTCTTTCTCTGACTTATTTCATTAAGCATAATACCATCTACATCTATTTATGTTGTAGCAAACAGAAATATCTTATTCTTTTCTATGCCCAAGTAATATTTTATTATATAAATGCACTATTGTTTTTACTCACCTGTCTATTGATGCTCATTTGTGGGGGGAAGAGACATGTATTACTTTCAACAATAAAGACTTAATTAAAAAAGAATATTTTAAGGGGCACAACAGTAACTTCAACATGTATGAATTAAGAATTAGTAAAATTAAAGATAAAATGAATTATCTAAAGTTACACAGATCTAAAATAAGGAATAAAAATAAACACTTAAGAACTTGGTAACAATATCAAATAGTAAGAATAACTATAATTTAAAACTCAGAAATAAAAGAGAAGGTCCTAGCAGAGGAAATATCTATAGAGATAAGAGCTAAAGTTTTTCTGAAATTAAAGACACCAAACCCAGATTTAAGAGGCTCAGATAACACAAAGCAGAAAGAAATTCCACATACACACACAGAGGAAAGGAAAGTAAAAGAGAAAATTGAATAGAAAACCAATATACAGTTGCCCCTTGAACAACATGAGATTAAGGGTGCCTATACCCATGCAATGAAAAATTTGCATATCACTTTGGCTCCCCCAAAACTTAGCTGCCCTCAGTATCTGCTGGTTCCAGGTCCCTTGTGGATACCACAATCTGGAGATGCTCATGTTTTCCGCATAAAATGGCATAAATCAAGGCATATAGTTGGCTGTCTGCATCAGAGACCTTCATGTTTTTTTGGGGGGAGGAAAATTAGCGCATTAACAAACCTGCACTGTTGAAGTCCATGGTGTTCAAGGTCAAAATGTATAATGAGCAGGTCTCTGGGTCTGTTCAACTTCAGCACCACTGACCTTTTGTACTGGATAATTGGGAGGTACAGTACACCATTTTGTGATTATGCTGCCATCTCCCATTTATTTATAAAAAAAAAGTTGTGTCATTTTGATGTGTGTACACATGTGCTTTATGTTTTTTATTATTTATCACAAGTGAAGGTCAGGAATTCTTATCTTTCTTTTAATTTTTTTTTAACTGTTTCACTTCATTACTGCTGGGTATGTACTCCATGTGAGTGATGTAGTTGCTTATGTAGGTAAGTTCCTACTTATGGTGAAAATCATGTTACATGTCGTGGTAGGAACTGATCTCCAATGTAACCCAAGGACTTACTGAACTATTCTGTGCATTGCAGGGTGTTTAATAAAAGAACAGTAGTTCATACTAAAATTACAGAACATGGTGTTTTTCTTGGTGTAAGGTACATGTATATAGCAATGTAAAACCATGCATAGATAATTAAAAAACAAACAGATTAATGTTTAAATGATTTTTGGACAAAGCTACCAGAGCTATTATTTTCAATCAGTGATGAAGAGTAATTGACTATTCCTATGTAAAAATACGAATTGAAATCTATACTTCATTCTATTTACAAACACTAACTAAACATGGATGATAGGCATACATTTGAGAGCCAAAGTCACAAGTTATATATCTGATGGAAGGTTTATGTCCATAATACATAAAGAAAACTTATAATTAGAGCCTAGAAAGTCAAACAGGCAAAATATTTGCATAGACATTTCACCAAAGAAGAACGGATTTAAGGTACCTCCACTGCAGACAACCCAGAAAATTTAAAGACATCCTTCAAACCAACAACATCCTAAGTTATTTCTATATTGACCCACACCTACATGCCTATGGGGATAAGATGAAAAATGGGCAGGTGAGAGGTGTTTTTTGTTTTAAATTGTGAAAGATTATGTGGGAATGGAGAAGCAGAATGTTTCCTCAGCCATAGATGTTGTCTCTGACACATCAAGTTTAGGAAGATATTGTGTGATATTTTAGAATATAAAATGGATCTACTTGAAATTACCTTTTGACCATATACATTCTTTGAGAAGTTTATGTGAACACTCAGTATACACACAGACCAGTAGTGGCCTACTTTGACAGTAAGACCGTGAGAAGAAGAGCACAGCCCGAATACTGAAGGGGTCCCAGTTCATGGCTCCGGTATTGGACATGCATTAGGGAAATGTAGCCTCAGCCCTGGCTCGTCACAAGGGGGAAAAACCAGAGTTGCATGGGGCCTTTTTCTGCGATGTATTTAGAGTTTATTCAAGTTACAAGTCAGTGCTTGTGCGCCCCCCCGCCCCACCCCCCGCCATCATCTCCTTTGTAAGAGAGACCTAGAAACAGGATTGTTCCATTGATTGCTTATCATGCTCACGAAATGAGTAAATATTATATAATATTTAGAATAGGTCTTAACATATAGCAAATGCTCAAGAAGTGCAAACTTAGTTTTTTGACCAGTAGGTTATCTTCTTCCTAGCCTTTTCAAGGAATTCTGGCGTCACTGCGCTTTGCTGAATTTGGGGGATCTTGTATAAATAGTATAAAATGGTATTAATGAGAAACATTCCTGTGATTTCATTATGGCAATGTGATCTGTGACCCACGCTTATGATGCTAGGATGCAATGCCATACAACACCATGAAATCTGGAAGAAGACTTGTTTGCTTTTAAACAACTATTTCATAAAAAAGGTTCTGGTATAATATTCCATAGAGATTAATTATGCATCTTATCCTACATGAAATGTTAGTTGAATTTTAATTTACTTTTATAGCATTAAAGATTAGTAATTGATTTGGAACTTAAGGGGCCCATTCCTCAGGGAGAGCAATTACAGTATAAGGTGCTGTGTTCCGCACTTATTCTAACATCTCCGGCACCGCAGAGGGACTGTCTGTTGCTTGGTTTGCTAGCCAGATACAGACTCTGGTTCCTTGAAAGTAGAAATGGACATATCTCTCCAATAATAATTGTGTTAGGTAAGTTTACCTCATCTGTCTTCTGTTTAGAGAAGGATTTCACAGACCATACACCTGTGCACTTACTGACTCAAATGTTTTTCTCTTTTAGTATTGAGAGATCATTGATGGTGAAATTAGAACAATTTCCTTTGGAATATCAAACGTTGATGTTGGTGAAAGAATATACAGTGCACAAATGGTATTCTCTCTCTTTCTGTCCCTCTCCCTCTCTCATTCTCTTTTTTACTTGCCTCACACCAGTTTCTCTCATGGAATTGAGAGATCCCTAATTGTCACCCTAAATATGATGGTTGAATTTATGTGTCTCTGTGTTGGTCATGGGGAATCAGGACATATAGACTCTCTCTGCTCAGTAAACGGGTGAATTCTTTTAGGTTTTTGTTTTTGTTTTTTGCTTTACCATTAATAGTTTCTTATTATTAGCCTAGAACATTAGGAAGAGGACTTCCAAATTTATTTTCTCATTTTTAACTCTGAAGTAGCTCATAATTCATATTCATTTTGGGGGGAATGAGTGAGTCAAGTATTGAGAAAATCAACCTGAGCAAGATTTTTTGTTTTCACTTCTTTAACATTAGTTAAAGATATGAGAAAATATCAGGTTATGTGCTCAGTCTAGAATCTCTTCACTTAGTTTTCATTTTATTTATATGTACAAAGTCATGGGTATACTCATCTAGGAAAGAGGACAGAGAATAAAATTTCTCATTTTTCATATGACTTAAGGCTAAAGGTCTGGTCTGAATGTAAATCGGACCCATAGAACATACATTGTAATTACTTCCCCCAACCAACTGCTAGAGAGAATTTAGAGAATTTTAACTTACCTATTTCTCAATGTGGATAAAGGATTTATCTTTTCAAGTTGTTGCCAAGTTAAAGTGATAACATGTTATATCTACCATATGTATTCATACCTCAATGTATACAATACATTTAAATTTACATATACATACCAAGTATATTAGATTTTTAAAAAATAATCATCTCCACAAGTTCATTTTAAATAACATAACTTTCTGCCTTAGATATGAGCTAGCATAGTTTAACAATTAACTATTTTGGCAGTATTTTTTCCCACTGTCAAAATATTAAACAATGCTGTAATAAAGTTTTGCATATAGTTTTTCACCATTTGTACAAGTAATTAAACATTTCTTATAACAACTTACTAAGAATGAAATCTCATGTCAGGGCTAAGGATATATGCTACCTAATTGCTTCCCAGAAAAATGTATACAAGTCATTATTGGTGTTGATCACTATAGTTATATTCAATTAAATCATTTTATTAAATTGACAAGTAAAAATCATGATAAATTTTAGTATATATTTTAAATCTTTTTAAAAATTCTCCTTAATTCCAAATTTCAAGAGTGCTTAAGAGTCACTAATTTTAAAGAAATTTATCACATTTTCCAACAAGGAATTCATACAGAACCTCACTTCCTGAAACCTTATACTACTGACAAGCTCACTTTAAAAACGAGTGTATATTATGTAGGGTCACAATAGCTGCAATCTTAAACAGAAATTATTATATTTTTCAAGGAACAGGAGCTGGTCTCACGTGGCTTCAAAGTATATTACTGAGTCTATGTTAAAGTCCATCAATCACATAAGTCCATCATCACATCAGTTTCTTGTGTTAGACAACTATTAGGAGTCATATAAGTTTTTGCTGATACCTTAGATGTGACTATGGAGATCTGCTATCACAATGAAGATATAGAATTATCTGCCAATTATATTTCAAATATGCTATGTCTGACATCAATATGATACTTTTATTTACTGTGTTTGACATCAATGTGATATTTTTCTTAAGATAATATGACAGTAAGGTGAAGGAGTGGGGAGGGGCAAGAAAGGGGTGGAGGTAGTTAATGGAGGAAAAAAAGAAGACATCATTAATATTTTCAACAATAAATATTATTTAAAAAGAAACAAAAAAAACCAAAAAAACTTATCATTCAGTTTTCTGACAGATGGTGGAAATGGAGCAGGAGAACTGCACCACTGTGACAGAGTTCATTCTTCTTGGATTATCTGATGTCCCTGAGCTGAGAGTCTTTCTCTCCCTGTTGTTCCTTCTAATCTATGGAGTCACAGTTCTGGCCAACCTGGGCATGATCGCACTGATTCAGGTCAGCTCTCGCCTTCACACTCCCATGTACTTTTTCCTGAGCCACCTGTCCTTCGTGGACTTTTGCTACTCCACGATCATCGTGCCAAAGATGCTGTTCAACATGCTAAACAAGGATAAAACCATCTCCTACTTGGGATGCCTGGTGCAGTTTTATTTGTTTTGTGCTTATGGAATCACTGAGTTCTTCCTGCTGGCTGTGATGGCCTATGACCGCTTTGTGGCCATCTGTAACCCACTGTTGTACATGGTCACCATGTCCCGGAATCTCTGTGTGGAGCTGGTGTCTTGCTGTTACCTCATTGGAACTGTGTGTTCTCTGATTCACTTGTGTTTAGCTCTCGAGATTCCATCCTTCAAATCTAATGTGATTAATCACTTCTTTTGTGACCTACCCCCAATCCTTAACCTTGCCTGCTATGATGTCTCTATAAATGAACTCATGGTGTTCATTGTGGTCACTTTCATTGAGACCATCACTATAATGATCATCCTCACCTCCTATTTGTTTATTCTCATCACCATCCTCAGGATGCACTCTGCAGAGGGAAGACACAAAGCCTTTTCCACCTGTGCCTCCCACCTCACTGCCATCAGTGTCTTTCAGGGAACAATCCTTTTCACTTATTGCCGGCCCAGTTCTGGCGACAGTGTGGACACTGACAAGGTGGCCACAGTGTTCTACACGGTAGTGATTCCCATGCTGAACCCCCTGATCTATAGTGTGAGGAACAAGGATGTGAAAGAAGCTCTCAGAAAAGTGGTGAGCTCCAAAATGTTTTCCTGGAGAATATTTTCTTAGTAGGAGAGAGAACAGCCAGGGAGCAGGTCTTTATGCATGAGTCTTTTATATTCAATTTTCTTTGTCTCCTCCATTGACCAGGTCTGTTTGAATACATTTCAAAAGCTGCCACTTTATTTTTTTTTATTTTATTCAATCTAAAAAAAGATGGATCTCTCACCTTTTGAACCAGCCTGGAGGGACTTGGAGAGGATTGTGCTAAGAAACAATGAACAGACTGTGGAATATAAGGAAGGCAAAGGAGGTTGGATGGAAAGAGATCAATCAAAGAAATTGTATGCATGTATACATAACCCAGGGAAACAGACAACAAGGTGGTAAAGACCTGAGGTGTGGGGATGGAACTGCTATAAGAGATCAAGGGGAAAAAAGAGGACATACGGAATACTTTCAACATTACAGGTTAAAAAAATATTTTAAATGGTATTGTGTGTTGGACTGTTAAGACACACACATTTTGCTGTAAAACCTGCATAAGATTAATGAAAAACTGTTCTGAAACAGAGTTTCTGACCTATTATGGCAAGTATGATTCATTTCAAATGGAATTCCTCTTATTTTCCAATGAAAAATCACCTTTGCCAGTTTATGCACAGAGATTCTCATACTTGTGTCTATTCTGTTTGCTGTTCACTGCTTGCTCCTTTTATTGTATTTTTATTGTTGTCATTGCAGTGTCTAATGTTTTTGAAACCTCAGAGACTAATATTTAAAAAATAGAAACACTAATACTAATTATTTCTCAGAAATGTTGGGGAAATTAAGTTACATGTCACATGTAAAGCACATAGAACAATTTATGGCATTTAATTTGTTCCCTGTTTCTGTGTCTCTATTTGTCTTAGTGTGAATGTGTGTATATATATGTATATATGAAATACATATATGAATTTAATAACCATGGTCATGAGAGGCAGCATGGAGGAAATAGAGTATGGCCTTTTTAATCACTTTATTACTTATCATCATCCTTATTTTACAATTTGTGGATCAAACACTTACCGTGACTTATCGATGGACTTCAGCCTTTGTTTATGTTCTTTGTTTGTTGTTTTTTTGTCTTTTTGCTGTTGATGAAATAAATGACCTTTGTTTATCCTTTTTTTATGGGATGTAATTCTTCAATCCTGATTTATATGCACCATTGATTACTTATCCTTTCATTATATTTGTGTCAATTTCTACACTATATTTACTTATTCAATGAAGCCTCTCTCCTTATATCTATAATAATGTTAGAAATCACTAAGCTTAAGTTTACAAAAACCAAGGCATGTGAGTTGACTCTGAATTTTAAAATTTGACTAGACATTTAAACTTTTTCATTCCTCTGTTTTAGTCATTGGACAATAGTGATAACCTCTCAACATTATGATGACATTCTTATTTTTAAATATATTTTTATTGATTTAAGAGAGGAAGGGAAAGGGAGAGAGAGAGAGAAACATCAATGATGAGAGAGATCTAGCCCACCTCCTGCACACCCCACATTGCATGTCCTACGCTGGGGATCTAGTCAAATGGCCATCAGAAGATGAGTGGTTAAAAAGGCTGTGGGAGATTTATACAATGGAACAGTATAGCGGTAAAAAAGAAAGAATCCTTCCCATTAGCAATGGCATGGAGGGATCTGAAGAGTATTATGCTGAGCAAAATAAGCCAGTCAGAGAAAGATGTGACCACATGATCTCACTCATCTGTGAAATCTAATGAACAAAATGAACTGATGAACAAAATAGATTCAGAGACATAAGCATGGATCAGACTGACATATTTCACAGGGAAGGCGGGCCTAAGGAGTTGGTGGGGAGTGATTAACTGGGGAACGGACCTATATGCAATTGGTTCTAACATTTAACAGGAGCTCAAGATGTGTGAATTATTAATAGTTTTCTGACCAGTAGGTTATTCCTTCCTAGCATTCAAAGGGAATCTGTGTGGCTTTAGTCACTGCACCTTGTTGGAATTTAGGAGAGTCTTTAATATTATGAGAAAGGGGGATTAAAATTAATGAGAAATACTACTGTGATTTCATTATGGCAATGTGATCCATGACCCACACATATGACACGATGATTGAATACAGTACCATGAAATCTGGAAGGAGACTTGTTTGCTTTCTAACAATTATATAAAAAATGAGGACATTTACAAAAGTTCCTGATGTATTCCATAGAGATTAATTATGTGTCTGATACCACATGAAGTACTAGTTGAATTTCAATTTATTTTTATACCATGAAAGATTAATGATGGATTTGAAACTAAAGGGACCCATTCCTCAGGGGTTAAAATTACAGTAGAAGTCTCTAACTGTTCAAATTACATATAAATCTCTAACCGTGTATTCCATTTATTCTAACATCTCCAGCAACATGGAGGAAATGTATGTTACTCAGGTTTGTTAGCTAGAGCTAGGCTCGGTTACTTGAAGGTGGAAATGAATATATTTCCCCAGCGAACAATTACGTAGGGTAAGTTTAATTCATCTGGCTTCAACTTAGAGAATGATTTCATAGATCATATGCCTGTGCACTTACTGATTCAAATGTTTGTTTGTCTTCTAGTATTGAGAGACTATTGATAGTGAAATTAGAACAATTTCTCTCAGGAACACCCAACATTGATGATGTATGTGAAAGAATACAGAGGAAACAAATGGTATTTTTCTCTCTCTCTCTCTTTCTGTCTGTCTCATTTTGCCTTTTTCCACACCAATTTCTGTCATGAAATTGAGAGCTCCCTAAATGTCACTCTAAATCTGAGGGTTGTATTTATGTGTCCCCTGAGTTGGGGAAAATGGATGTGTAAATTATCTCTGCTCAGTAAACAAAATGAATTCTTTTAGATTTGTTTTGTGTTTACCATAAACCAGTTTCTTATTATTAGTCTAGTACATTAGGAAGAATTGTTTCCAAGCCAATTTTTCTGTTTGAATTCTGAAGTGGGCTAATAATTCAGATTTTTGGGGAGGTCAAGAAATGAGAAAACTATGACTTCTGCAAGGTGTTTTCACTTCTTTAGTTTAAGACATGGAGAAAGTACCAGGTTATGTTGAAGAGTCCAGAATCTCTTCACTCAGTTTTCATTACATATATGTGTATGAAATCATGGGTATACTTCTCTAGGAAGAATGGCAGAGAATAAAATCACTCACTTTCCATATGAATTTTCTTTAAAGAGAGGTCTGAAGGAAAAATGGGACTTATAAAATATACAAAGTAACTACTTTCCCAATCAATTATTAGAGAGAATTTAGGTAAGTTTTCACTTACCTCTTTATCAACGTAACAGAGTTATTTGTCTTTTAGGGTTTATAGCTAAATCATAGTGATATCACATAACTATGATTTAGCTACAAACACTAAAAGATAAATCCTTTACATATTCATACTTCAACATATACATTTTATTGAAATCTACATATCAACACCAATACTAGTTTATTTTTGTAAGAAAAATTATCATTTTAAATACTATAACATAACTTTCTGCTTTAGATATGATATAGTATAGTTTAAAAATTGCTCTGTTTTGACAATTATTTTTCCACATTGTGAATATAATGCCACATGTAGTTTTAGATATAGTTTTTCTTTCTTTTTTATATTTTATTCATTTTTTACAGAAATGGAGTGAGAAACATCGATGAGAGACAAACATTGATCAGCTGCCTCCTGCACACTCCCCACTGGGTATGTGCTAGCAACCAAGGTACGTGCCCTTGACTGGAATTGAACCTGGGACCCTTGAGTCTGTAGGCAGATGCTCTATCCACTGAGCCAAACCGATTAGGGCTTAGCTTTAGTTTTTCATAACTTGTAAATGCAATTAAAGATGTCTTACAATATCATAGTAAAAATAAAATCTTTCATGAATATTTATGTAGCTTTTATTATTGTCAGGGATAAGGATACATGTTACCTAATTGCTTTCCAGAAAAAATGTATACAAGAAGTTATACTTTTCTGAGTCATTATTGATATTGATTACTACCATTATAATTAATTAAGTCACTTTGTTAAGTTGACACGTGAAAATGATAATGAATTTCAGTACATATTTTAAATGTTTCTTTTTTCATTTCACATAACTACAAATTTAGAGTCCACATGAGCCACTAATCTCAGAGATTTGTCACATTTCCCAAGGAAACTCTACAGGACCTCACCTGCTAAGACCTTATGTTATTGAAAGATTGACCTTAAAAATGTTATTGTAAATTACATCGGATCACAGTAACTATCATCTTACTGGAACAAAATTTATTACATTTTGCAGGAAACAGGAGTTGATCTAATGTGTTTTCAAAGTATATCGTTGGATCTATTTCAAAAGGACATCAAAACATCTAAGTGAATTCATCAATTCAATTTCTTATGGTAGATAACAGTTGGGAATCACACAGGTGTCTGCTGATGCTTCCAATCTGATCAGTGATATCTCCTGACACACTGAACACTTGGACAATTTCAAATGCCATGTATTTGATATCAGTTTACATTTTTCTTAATTAAATATAAGTATGTGTTTTCTTTATTATTTCTATTTCAGAAGACACACAAAACTTATCATTTGGTGTTCTAAACCTGACAGACAGATGGTGGAAATGGAGCGGGAGAACTGCACCACTGTGACAGAGTTCATTCTTCTTGGATTATCTGATGTCCCTGAGCTGAGAGTCTTTCTCTCCCTGCTGTTCCTTCTGATCTATGCAGTCACGGTTTTGGCCAACCTGGGCATGATCGCACTGATTCAGGTCAGCTCTCGCCTTCACACTCCCATGTACTCTTTCCTGAGCCATTTGTCCTTTCTGGACTTTTGCTACTCCACGATCACCGTGCCAAAGATGCTGTTCAACATGCTAAACAAGGATAAAACCATCTCCTTTCTGGGATGCCTGGTGCAGTTTTATTTATTTTGTGTTTATGCAGTCACTGAGGTCTTTCTGCTGGCCGTGATGGCCTATGACCGCTTTGTGGCCATCTGTAACCCACTGCTGTACATGGTCACCATGTCCCGGAATCTCTGTGTGGGGCTGGTATTTTGCTGCTACCTCGGTGGAACAGTGTGTTCTCTGATTCACACGTGTTTAGCTCTTGAGATCACTTTCTTTAGATCAAATGTGATGAACCATTTCTTTTGTGATCTGCCCCCTCTCTTATCTCTTGCATGCACTGATATCTCTATGAATGAACTGCTGTTATACATTGTAGCCACTTTCAATGAGATCATCACCATTGTCATCATCTTCACCTCTTACTTGTTTATTCTCATCACCATCCTGAGGATGCCCTCTGCAGAGGGAAGACACAAAGCCTTTTCCACCTGTGCCTCCCACCTCACCGCCATCTGTGTCTTACAGGGAGCAATCCTTTTCTCTTACTGCCGGCCCAGTTCTGGCAAGAGTGTGGATACTGAGAAAGTAGCATCAGTGTTTTACACGGTAGTGATTCCCATGCTGAACCCCCTGATCTACAGCTTGAGAAACAAGGACGTGAAAGAAGCTCTCAGAAAAGTCGTGAGCTCCAAAATATTTTCCTGGAGAATATTTTCTTAGTAGGGCTCAGGGTCCTGTAATGGAGGCTAGTGTAGAGGTGAATTGGTTGGCGGCTGTGTTATAGAGTCAAGGGAACAGAATGGGGGCAGGTTTTTATGAGTGAGTCTTTCACATTCAATTTTCTTTGTCTCTGCAATTGACCCGGGTCTGTGTGAACACATTTCAAAATTTGCAGCTTTGGTCTTTGCTTTTATTCAATCTACAAAAAGAGATGGATCTCTGACCCTTTGAGCCAGCCTGGAGTGACCTGGATAGTATTGTGCGGGAACAGGCTAAGGAATCTCAGAGGGAAGGTAGATGGGAAGAGATCAACCAAAGAAATTGTATGCAGATATAAATAATCCAGAACCCAGACTATAGGGTGGTGAAGACCTGGGGCTGCCAGCTGGAACTGACTAGAAGAGATCAAGATGGAAAAAGGGGACACATTTAATACTTTCAACAATAAAGGTTTTAAAAAATAAGATATTTTAAATGGTTTTGGGTATTGAACTGTTAAGACCCCCACATTTTATTTGCTGTAAAACCTTTATAAGATTAATGGAAAACTCTTGAGAAACAGAGTTTTTGACCTGTTATGGAAAGTACGATTCATTTCAAAATGGAATTCCTCTTATTTTCTAATGAAAAATTACCTTTGCAGTTTATGCACAGAGTGAAATTCCCATGTGTTTTTATTCTGTTTGGTGCTCATTGCTTGCTTCCTTTATTATATTTTTGTTGTCATTGCAGTATCTAATGTCTTTGGAACCTCAGAGACTAATATTTGAAAAATAAAAACATTAAAACACTAATAATAATTATTTCTCAGAAATGTTGGGGAAATTCAGTTACATATCATGTGTAAAGCACCTGGAACTACTTATGGCACTTAATTAGTTTCTTGTTTCTGTCTTTGTTCCTGTATTGAAGCATAGGCCATCTTGTTCCAGCAACCTCTATCTTGTAAAAACTTCCGTTTAAAATTTGCTTCTAAATTGGTCCCGTGTTCTATAAACCTGCTTGCTCACATAATAGGAAAAATGCGCTCCCTTACCTGTAGGACCTGTTTACTTAAACACTGCTCACATTTTGGAAAGGGCATAAACCATACAATCCCTAGATGGATATTTTAATATTGGAGCCAGACCAGGCATTGAGATATAGTCTTCCTCCTCCATCCCAGCAAATAGTGTTTTTTTTTTGTTTTGTTTTTGAAAAGCATGTGAAAGTTATGGAAGCCCCATTCCATATTGAGGAGACAGAGAAGCTAAAAAGATATGAAGAGAAAATTTCCTCCAGGTTAATTTGCTCAGACTTTGAGAGACAACTCCTCTGAGATTGCTAGCATAATAAAGACTCCAGATTAATTTGGTTTATTGATTAAGGTGTCTTCTGTTTAGCTCGCTGATTTACAATATAACACTAGCTGTCTCAGTGTGTGTGTGTGTGTGTATAAAATATACACGTGTATTTAATAACCATGGTCACGAAGGGCAGCATTTCTTACTTTGGCCTTTGTAATCATTTTATTTTTTACTTATCATCATGCTTATTTTACAATTTGTGGATCAAACACTTACTATGGCTTATAAGTGGATTTCAGCATTTATGTTCCTTTTTTTATTTTTTTCTGTTGATAAAATAAATGACCTTTGTTTATCCTTCCTTATGGGTCTAAACTATAATTTCCATTCAATCCTGATTTATATGCACCATTTTAATTTATTTGTCTTTTCATTATATTTATGTCCATTTCTACATATATTTACTTATTCATTGAAGCTTCTCTTCTTATATCTATAATAATGTTAGAAAACAATAAGTTTGAGTTTACAGAAACCAAGATAAAAGTCTCAACCTCTCACCTGTCACCCCTTATTGGAAGTGCCATGTCAGCCACCCTCTTGGTACAGAGCACAGAATCAGGACAGAGACCCCCATACTCTGGAACTCTGCTTTTTTCTCAACATCTTTCAGCTTGTGACCACAATCAGGGAATCTTCCTCTGTGGACAAAACATGCATGTCTGTCTCCTCACAAACTGAACAGGGACTTGCACTCTCATCTATCTCTCACCCAACATAGACATTGCCCCCAACAATCAGTCCCTGCCTGTCCCAGTCACACAACATGTCCAATACAAAAGAGCAGTCCAGCTAATCCCTCTTCTTATAATGGTCGGCATTAGAGCAGGGGTTAGCACTGGAATAGGGGACTGCAACTTCTGTCTCCTACTATCAGAGCCTATCCGAGAACCTTGGTGACACATTAGAAGAAATAGCTCAAGGTATTGTTGCAGTACGGGATCAGATTGACTAATGGCAGCTGTTACTCTCCAGAATCGAAGACTAGACCTTCTCACAGTGGAGAAAGGGGGATGTGCCTGTTTCTTGAGGAAGAGTGTTTTCATGCTAACCGGTCAGGTATCATAAGGGATGGGGCCAGGAAACTAGCTGATCAAGCTTCAAAAATAAGACAGGAGTTATCTGGAACCTGGGCTGCATGAGGATGGGAGAGGTCTGGAAATGCCTCCTTCTGTTGACAGGCCCATTGTTCATGCTACTCCTAGCCATAACCTTAGGACCATGTCTTCTAAATCTTTTGACTCACTTTATCTTATCCAGTGATGCCTTTAGACTTCAAATGACACTACAAGCCAGAAGAATTCCCTACCAACCTCTCCAACAGGAAGAAATGGGATATTAACCCCTTGGACGTCATTCCTTTTCAGCAGGAAGCAGTAAAAAAGCAATCATCATCCCTGTTCACCATAATATCCTGTAGTTATTGTACCACAAGGCTGAAAAGCTTGTGGGACAATGTGGGGGAAATGAGAAGGCTAACCCCTATTTTGTAAAACTACTGTTTGGAATTCTCTGCTATTTTTTAGATGGCCTCTTATTCCAAAAAAAAAAAAAAATAATAACTTTGCTTTCTAGCCCGCTTGAATAATGTGGAAGATAAACTTAGCTGTATAACCTTGTAGATCAGAGACTAGATATGTCCATAATCTCAATGCCATGCCAGGTATATTTTTTTAATTGGATAGAACTGTGTTGTTTTCATGCCAACAGTGAGATAACCACTAAGTGCACATAGGGCTGGCTCTTCAATAAAAAGGGTAGTTCTGCTTGTAGCTTGGCTTAGAATTTAAATTCATTTTCTCTAAGCCCACTGTGGTGAATAAAGTGTGACTCCAAACTCTCTGACATTGCTTGATTTATTCCAGTTCTTTGTAACAGAATCTAATGAACAAACTGAACTGATGAATAAAATAAATCCAGAGACATAGAAGCATGGGGAAGACTCATGTATTTCAGAGGGAAGGAGGGGGTAGTAAGTCAGTAAGGAGTGATTAACTGGGGAACCTATATGCAATAGATTATAATATATAATAAGAGCCCAAGAAGGGTGAACTAGTATTAGTAATAGTTTTCTGAACAGTAGTTTGTTTCCATCCTAGCATTTGAAGAGAATATGTGTGGCTCTAGTCACTGCACCTTGTTGGAATTTTAGTGATTCTGTAATATTATAAGCAAGAGGAAACTAATAAGAAACATTCCTGTGACTTCATTATGGCAATGTGATCTGTGATCCACACATATGATGCTAGGATGGACTATCATATAGCACCATGAAATCAGGATGGAGACTTGGTTGGTTTTAAACAATTGATTCACAAATTAGGGAGTTTAAAAAAATTCCTGATAATATTCCATAGAGATTATTTATGTGTCTGATACCACATGAAGTACTAGTTGAATTTTAATTTATTTTTATAGCATAAATGACTAATAGAATTGGAACTAAAAGGACCCATTCCTCAGGGGTTAAAATTACAGTAGAATCTCTAACTGTTCAAATTACATATAAACCTATAACCGTGTATTACATTTATTTTAACATCTCCAGCAACATGGAGGAACTGTCACTCTGGTTTGTTAGCTAGAGCTCCGCTCTGGTTACTTGAAGGTGGAAATGAATATATTTCCCCAGCAAACAATTCTATAGGATAAGTTTAACTCATCTGGCTTCTACTTAGAGAATGATTTCACAGACCATTTTCTTGTGTACTTACTGATTCAAGTGTTTGTCTTTTAGTATTGAGAGACTATTGACAGTGAAATTAGAACAATTTCCTCAGGAACACCAAACATTGATGATGTATGTGAAAGAATACAGAGGAAACAAAGGGTATTCTCTTCACCAGCTCCTCCCTCCTGTCTCTGTCTACTTTTGCCTTTCCCCCAACCAATTTTTGTCATGAAATTGAGAGCTCCATAATTATCACCCTAAATGTGAGGGTTGTATTTATGTGTCCCCTGAGTTGGGGCAAATGGACATGTAAACTATCTCTGCTCAGTAAACGCAATGAATTCTTTTAGATTTGTTTTGTGTTTACCATAAACTAGTTCCTTATTATCAGCCTAGTACATTAGGAAAAAGTGTTCCCAAACTGATTTCTGAAGTGGACTAATACTTCAGCTTTTTAGGGAAGTCAAGTAATGAGAAAACAATGACTTCAGCAAGATGATTTGTTTACATTTCTTTAAAATTAGCCAGAGAAATGAAGAAAATGCCAGGTTATGTTTTAGTTCATATTGTCTCTGTGTGGAGCTGATGTCTTGCTGCTATCTAAGTTGGACCTGTGCTCTCTGATTCACTTGTGTTTAGCTCTTGAGATCCCATCCTTCCAATCTAATGTGATTAATCACTTCTTTTGTGATTTACCACCCATTTTTAATCTTGCCTGCTATGATGTCTCTGTTAATAAGCTCATGGTGTTCATTGTTGCCAGTTTCATTGAGATCATCACCATCATGATCATCCTCACCTCCTATTTGTTTATTCTCATCACCATCCTCAGGATGCCCTCTGCAGAGGGAAGACACAAAGCCTTTCCACCTGTGCCTCCCACCTCAAAACCATCAGTGTCTTACAGGGAACAATCCTTTTCACATATTGCTGACCAAATTCTGGCAACAGTGCAGATACTGACAAGGTGGTGACAATGTTCTACACAGTAGTGATTCTCATGCTGAATCAGTGAAAGAAGCTCTCAGAAAAGTGGTGCACTCCAAAATATTTTTCTGCAGAATATTTTCTTAGTAGGATCCAATGTTCCATGAAGGAGGCTGGTGTAGGGATGAATTGGTTGGCTGCTGTGTTATAGAGTAGACAGAACAGCCAGGGGCAGGTATTTATGCTTGAGTGTTTTACTTTCAATTTTTTTTGTGCCTCCAAAATTGATCCAGATTTAGTTGAACACATTTTAAAAATTGTAGCCTCCATGTCTGTTTTCATTTAATCTAAATATTTTAAATGGTTTTGGTATTGGACTCTTAAGATACACACACATTTAGTTTGCCTACTTAAGGTTAATGCAGCACATTTGAGAATCACAGTTTCTGAGACTATCTAATAATAAATATGCAAATTAACCATCACTCCACAACAAAGAAGGCAGAGCCCACACATCCAATAAGGAGGAAATATGCAAATTGACATGACAAAGATGGTGGCAGCCTGGCTAGGATGCTTGTGTTGTCACCATAATGATAACACTGACATTCTGCCTTTCCCCAAGTGCTCCAGGCCTCTGGGCATAGGGGGAATGGGACACCTACTATGAGGGAGGGGGATGGAGGTGGAGGAAGCTACAGGAGGGCAGCAGGGCCAGAGTGAAGGCTGAAGGCAGCAGCTAGAGGGAAAGCTTGGGTCCCAGGTGATGGAGGGAAGCTGCTGCTGGCAGCCAGGGAAAAGAAGGCCTTTCTTGCTGAATCTTCGTGCATCAGGGATCTAGTCTATTATAAAAATCATGATTCATTTCAAAACTGAATTCCTATTATTTTACAATAAAGAACTATCTTTGCCAGTGTGTATAAAATGAGATTTTCATATGTGCATATGTTCTGTTGTTTATTTCTTGTTTTATTATGTTTTTGTTGTTGTTGTTGTCGTCGTTGTAGTGTCTAAAGATTATTGGATCTCTTTCTGTAGTTTTATTGCCTAAAGTTTATCTTTAAAGTGGTAAAAAGAATAAATAAGGAAGTGTGAAAACATGATCATTTCAAAATAAAAATGCTGATGTGACAATCCAGTGTGAGTCAGAGTCTAGCATAGAGAAATGGGTACATGCTATGTATTCAGAATTCTGGGTTATTGTTGTAAGTTGATTATTTGATATTTATATGTCATTAGACAAGGCATGACTTCTTCAGGTTTCTGTGTGCTCACCTATAGAGAAAGGCAGATCAGTAGATATTTTGTACCAAAAATAAATTATTATTTACTTTGATATTGGCTCTAGTTAGTCAAAAAGAGGAATGATGACCTGGTATTTAAACGATGATATAAGTAATTATACAGACTACAGTATTTTTCCTTTGTGTCACAACATAATCACATATTTTTATACAGAAATTAGCTCTAATTATAGAAGTTATTTCATTAGTAATTATAGAACCAATGAAACATTATTTTGTTTTCCTAGATTTTTCCTTGCAGAATTCATAAAATTCATGAGATTAGAATGTCTTGCATAAGGATTTGATTATATGTACCAGCTAAATCGCTCAAATTCATAACAATCACACAAGTAAGTCTTTAAAATTACATTTCAGAGTAAGAACAGAATTAAGTTTTATAATTTTTGAAAAGGAAATATTAACTAGTAATTATTGTATGAAAGTTTAGATAATACTGATCAGGATTTAACACAGAGTATTTTGTTTCATCTTATACTCTACACAGGAGAGGATGAAGCGTGCTTCATGTGTCAGTCGTTCACCATAATATATTATTTCCAAGATGAATTTTCAGATCCTACCACTAAGAATCATGTTTCTGGCAAGGAGCAATATATCTGCTGGAGCCATGTTCACTCTATTTGGCTTTTCAGATCACCCAGAAATGAAGTTCCCCTCTTCCTGGTATTTCTGGCTATCTACAGCTTCAATGTCATAGAAAATGTTAGAATGATTGTGATAATCAAAATTAGCCCCAAACTGCATGCTCATCTGCTTTATTCCAGCCACCTCTTGTTTTTGGGTTTCTGCTATTCCTCTCTCATTGTTCCTAAGACCCTGGTGAACCTACTTGTAGAAGATAGAACCATTTAATTTTCAGGATGTCTGGTGCAGTTTTTTCCTTTTGTACCTTTGTAGGGACTGAATTAATTCTATTTGCTCAAAGGCCTATGACCGCTTTGTGGCCACTTGCAACACTTTGTTCTACACAAGAGTATAATGAGCAGGTCTACAGGTATGTTCAACCTCATCACCATTGACATTTTGTACTGGGTAATCTCTGTTGTGATGTACACTATCTTGTGCAGTGCAGGCTAATTAACAAAAAACAAAACAAAACAGTACTTAATACCAAAATTACAAAACATGGTGTTTTCCTTGGTGTAAGGTAGATATATGTATTACTGTAATGCCATTGATAATTAAAAATAAACAGATTAATGGTTGGTTGATTTTTGATAAAGTTACTAATGCTATTTATTTCAATAGATGGTGAAGAATAATTGAGTGGTCATATCCAAAAAAATATCTGGAAATCTGTACTTCACAGCATATACAAAAATTAATTCAAAATGGATCATAGACATAAATTTAAGTGCCAAAGACACAAGTTATATATCTGATGGGAGGTTTATATCCATAATATTTAAAGAACATTTACAACTAGAGCATAGAAGTCAAACAGGAAAAACATTAGCATAGACATGTCCCCAAAGAAGAATGAGTTTAAAGAGCCTCAATTGCAATCCCCCACATCCCTCCCCAGAAAACCTAGAAACTGTAAAGACATCCTTGAAAACAATAACATTCCAATTATTCTTTTAAGTTCATCTGGGTGATACATGAAATGGGCTGGTGAGAGGCTTCCTTTTTAATTGAGAACGATGATGTGGGAATTGAGAACTAGAATATTTCCTCAGCCTAGGATGTTGTCATAGACATAAGTTTAGGAAGATGTTATATGATATTTGAAAATATAAATATTGATTTACTTAAAATTTTTATTTTTTTACCACATACTCCTTGTAAAGTTCATGTATACAATCAGTGATACACCTAGGCCAGTAGATCACTGTGGCCTACGTTATCTTTAGACAGTCAGAAGAAGAACTCACCCAGAACAGATCATTGAAGGGGTCCCAGTTCAAGGCTTCTGCATTGGACACGCATTAGGGAATGCAGCCTCAGCAATGGCTCTGAGTCTGTTCTTTGTCCCATGCAGTCACAAGAGAAAAAAAATCCAGTTACATGGAGCCTTTTCCTGCTATGTATTTAGAGTTTACACAAGTTACTACTCAGTGCTTATGCCCCATCATCTCCTTGGTAAGAGAGACCTAGAAACAGGATTGTTCTCTTGATAGGTTATCATGATCATGAAATGGGTCAATATAGTGTGATATTTAGCATAGATTCTAACATATAACAACTGCCCAAGAAGTGTGAACTATTAATAGTTTTCTGAACGGTAATCTCCTTCCTTGTATTTGAAGGGAATCTGGTGTGGCTTTAGTCACTGTACCTTGCTGGAATTTAGGGGAGTTTGTAATATTATAAAAAAGGGGGGTTCACATTAATAAGGAACATTTCTGTGATTTCATTATGGCAATGTGATCCGTGACCCACTCATATGACACTAGGATGAAATGTCATGCAACACCATGAAATCTGGAAGGAGACTTGTTTGCTTTCTAACAATTATTTCACAAATTAGGGCATTTACAAAAGTTGCTGGTGATATTCCTCAGAGATTAATTATGTGTTTTTACCACATGAAGTATCGATTGAATTTTAATTTATTTTTATACCATGAAAAATTAATGATAGATTGGGAACTAAAGGGATCCATTCCATAGGGATTAAAATTACAGTAGAAGTCTTAACTATGGTAACATTACATATAAGTCTCTAACCATGTACTACACTTGTCCTAACATTTCCAGCAACATGGAGGAACTGTCTATCACTCAGGTTTGTCAGCTAAACTTAGGTTCTGGTTAACTGAAAATAGAAATGGATATATTTCCTCAGCAAACAATTATTTAAGAATATGTTTAACTCATCTGGCTTCTACTTAGACAATATTTTCACAGACCACATTCCTGTGCACTTACTATTCAAATGCTTTTATCTTTTAGTATTGAAAGACAGTTGATGGTGAAATTAGAACAATTTCCTCTGGAATAGCAAACAATGATATGTATGAAACAATACAGAAGAAACAAGGTAGTCTCTCTCTCTCTCTCTCTCTCTCTCTCTCTCTCTCTCTTTCTTTCTCTCTCTCCACATTCTTCTTTCATTCTTTTCTATCTTTCTCCACACCAATTTCTCTCATGGAAGCAAGATTTTATAAGGAGCTCCCTAATAATCACCCTTAATATAAGAGTTGAATTTATTGTTCCTAGTTGTCATAGTGAATCAGAACGTATAGACTATCTCTGCTCAGTAAAGGAGGTGAATTCTTTTAAATTTGTTTTGTTTTTACCATAAACTAGTTTCTTATTATCAGCCTAGAATATTAGGAAGAAGTGTTTCCAAGTTGATTTTCCTGTTTTAACTCTGAAGTATGTAAATAATTCAGTGTGTGTGTCTGTGTGACAGAATGAGAAAACCCTGACTTCAGCAAGGTGATTTGCTTCTTTCCCTTCTTTAAAATTAGTTAAGATATGGAGAAAGTATGAAACAGGTTATGTTTTCAATCCAGAATCTCTTTACTCAATTTTTTTTACATATATGTGCATGATGTCAAGGATATGTTCCTCTAGGAAGGAAGTCAGAGAATAAAATTTCTCACCTTTCATATAACTTTTCTTTAAGAACAGGTCTGAATGGTAAACTAAACTTGAGAATATACAATGTAATGATTTCCCCCCAATTTATAGAGAATTTAGAAATGTTTTCACTTACCTCTGTCTATATGTGGGTAAAATATTTACCATTTAATATTGTAGTCAAATCAAATTCATAAAATGATAATTGTACCAGAGGTATTCATACTTCAATATATATATATATATATATATATATATATATATATATATATATATATAATTTAAATCTACATATATACACAAAGTGAATTAAGGTGTTATTTATTTATTTATTTTGGCTGTTATTTTTTAAATAACCATCTTCACAAGGTCATTTGAAACGATAACTTTTTCATCTGAAATACAATATACTGTAAATTATCAATTGCTCTATTTTGACAATAATTTTTCACATCCTATATAATAAAAGGCCAGTGACCATAAGTGTAATGAATGGAACGACTACTCAACTAGTTACTATGAGATGGGTGGCCGGCAAGGGGAACCAGTGGATGGCAGCGGCAACAGGGTGGGACCAGGGACTGTTGAGCTGGTGAAAGATGGGCCTGATCCCAAGCTAGACAGAGATCCTACCCCATCCATGATTTCATGCGCTGGGCCTCTAGTTGTGAATATAATAAACAAGGCTACAGTGTAGTTTTGGATAATTGTAAAAGTAATTAAATATTTCTTGTAATTCCATACTATAAATGGAATTTTATAAAATCACTCATGATTATATCATGTAGCTTTTATTATTGCCATGGTTAAGGATATATGTTGCCTAATTGATTTCCAGAAAAATGTCTATTATAGTTCTACTTTTCTGAGTTATTATTGATATTGATCACTACCATTATATGTAACTAAGTCACTTTGTTAAATAGACAAGTAAAAATGATGATGACTTTCAGTATATATTTTAAATCTCTTTTTTTTCATTCTGTATAATTTCCAATTTTAAGAGTACTTATGAGACACTAATCTCAAAGAGATTTGTCAGATTTCCCAACAAGAAAATGGCAAGAACTCATCTGCTGAAACCCTATGCTACTGATAAATTGACCAAAAAATATTAGTGTATATTATTGTATACAATAGCTATTATATTATTTGAACAGAATTAGCAAGTTTTTTTTTTTTCAGGGAGTGGGATTTGATCTCATGTGGCTTCAAAGTATATCCCTGGATCTATGTAGTCTGTCGAATACCTAAGTTAATTCATTAACTCAATTTCCTATGGTAGATAACAGTTGAGAATCATGAAGGTTTCTGCTAATACTTAAAATGTGGTCAGTGAAATCTGACACACTGAACATTTATAATTATTTGATAATCGCATTTCAAATATAAACTTGGGCATCAATGTGATATGTTTCTTCATTGTTTGACATCAATATGATAATTTCCTTAATTAAATATAAATCTGTGTTTGCTTTATTATTTCTATTTCAGAAGACATTAAATTTATCATTTGGTTTTCTAAACCTGAAAGATGGTGGAAATGGGGGAGGAGAACTGCACCACTGTGACAGAGTTCATTCTTCTTGGATTGTCTGATGTCCCTGAGCTGAGAGTCTTTCTCTCCCTGCTGTTCCTTCTGATCTATGCAGTCACGGTTCTGGCCAACCTGGGCATGATCGCACTGATTCAGGTCAGCTCTCGCCTTCACACTCCCATGTACTTTTTCCTGAGCCACCTGTCCTTCGTGGACTTTTGCTACTCCACGATCATAGTGCCAAAGATGCTGTTCAACATGCTAAACAAGGATAAAACCATCTCTTTCCTGGGATGCCTGGTGCAGTTTTATTTGTTTTGTGCTTATGGAATCACTGAAATCTTCCTGCTGGCCGTGATGGCCTATGACCGCTTTGTGGCCATCTGTAACCCACTGCTGTACATGGTCACCATGTCCCGGAATCTCTGTGTGGAGCTGGTGTCTTGCTGCTACCTTGGTGGAACTGTGTGTTCTCTGATTCACTTGTGTTTAGCTCTTGAGATCCAATCATTTAGTTCAAATGTGATGAACCATTTCTTTTGTGATCTGCCCCCTCTCTTATCTCTTGCGTGCACTGATGTCTCTATGAATGAACTGCTCCTATACATTATAGCCACTTTTAATGAGATCATCACAATTGTGATAATCTTCACCTCCTACTTGTTTATTCTCATCACCATCCTGAGGATGCCCTCTGCAGAGGGAAGACACAAAGCCTTTTCCACCTGTGCCTCCCACCTCACCGCCATCATTGTCTTCCATGGTACAATCCTTTTCACTTATTGCCGGCCCAGTACTGGCAATAGTATAGATACTGACAAGGTGGCTACAGTGTTCTACACAGTAGTGATTCCCATGCTGAACCCCCTGATCTATAGTGTGAGGAACAAAGACGTTAAAGAAGCTCTCAGAAAAGTAGTGGGCTCCAAAATATTTTCTCTGAGAATCCTTTCTTAGCAGGACTCAGGGTCCCATAGGGAAGGCTGGTGGAGGGATGAATCGGGGCTGTTGTGCTGGAGTACAGAGAACAACCAGGGAGTAGATCTTTGTGAGTGAGTCATTTTGTTTGAGTTATCATTATACTTACTTTTGATTACCTGACAATCAGCAAAATATATAATTCATGTATATAGCAGCTTGACCAAGAACACATCTCAGTTCTTTTCATCCGGACTCTCTAGGCAGTCTTCATTAAATAATTGAGTTTATTTGTTGTTAGCATTGAGAGCTAATTCCTTTCCTTGGGTTGGAATGTTATTTTAAATTAAATGCCAATTTCAATGACAATTTAAATAAAGAAATAACAAAATATAGATCATAGTATATATTAGAGAGGATTTATTTTTCTCTAGTAGTAGTCATACTTATTGAAAGATGCCTTCATAGACACAGGTATCTAATTTTTAAAATTCTTTAACTTTGCACATCTTTTTTAATCCCATCATCAATTTTACTTGAATTCTTTATATTTTCTTTCTTTTCTTTTTGTCCTATACTGTTTATATTTGGATAAAATTCCAAAATTATTCAGAAACTTATTGGGAGGAAAAATTCTGGTTGTATTTGTGAGAGTAAAATGAAAACTAGACAACAATCTTATATGGGTTCCTGAAATAATTTGACATGGTTATATAATTTTAAACTTACAATGGTAAATTAAAATAACATCAAAATTGTCTAAATATCTACATATACAATGATAACCAAAATGTTTTAAATATTTCCAAAAAAGCTACCTTCCTTTGTATATTGTTACTAACTTAATTTTAAATTATCTGGAACAATAATGTAAAAGTAGCAAAAATGTTATATTATTCTTGATTAGAATCTATGAGAAACTCATGTTTAAAATGTTTTCATGTATTTTTCTCTGTCTTTGTGTAGGATGATTATATTTTTGTAAAGTTAAAGGTATAAATCCTTTTTTATTTTGAGGAAATTAAAATGAATAGTTGAAGTTCTGTGACCAATGTATTAGAATTAGTGACAAAATAAAGATGATTGAGATTTTAAAAACAGAGGAACTATAGTTTTTCATAAACACAGATATAATATTTCATCTTATTCTATTCAGTCATTTGAGATTTTGAATCTTCTTTGGGACTTCTTATGAAGCATCTATCTTATATAAAAACTGCTGTTTGAAATTTTAACCTTGCTATTTCGCTTCTGTAAATGTTTGCTTGCTTAAATAATAAGGAAAATGAGACTATTCTCACGTTAGAGAGGTCATTAAACCTTCCCTGGACAAAATTATCAGTGCTGGCACCAGGCCTGGTCGTTGGTTAAGGTCTCAAGACCTTAGCACATAGGCCCCTTTAAGAACTTGCAAAGGCGTGGGAAACATTCCATATTTGGGAGACAACGAAGGTAAAAACATATAAATAGGGAAAATTTCTGCATGTTGGGGCTCAGAATTTGAGAAACATTTCCTATGGACTCGCGTGTAATAAAAGTAACTCCAAACTCTCTGAGCATTGTTTGATTATTCAGGTTCTCTGTAACATTATTGGTTCCCTGAGACTCTGGGAAAACCAACCCATGCTTAGCTTTTTAGCCTCTGGTGAGTAGACTGGGTTTGAGGCCTGGGGGAGCTGGATAGGCCTCCGGGAGGTGCCACTTTGCTGATTTTGCAGAATTAAACTGGGGGATTCCAGGTTCTCCTGGACCTCAGCCCAGGACCCAGCTGCCATTTGGAGAGAGTAGATGGACACTTTTGGACCTGTTGACAGAATCTGTAAGGTAGGGGCCCTATCTGTTTGGCCCACTCCCAGTGAGTGGAAGGAAGAGCTTGATCACCTCCCCAAAAGCTGTAGCTTCCTCAGGTAAATTAATCATGAATCTGGTGTCAGGTGGACTATTTAAACTGGGTAAATATTTGGTAGAAGTCAAAAACTCAGACTAGCTAGTATATAAATGTGGGACTCTAGAGGTGACTGAATTCAGATTCCATTAAGGAATTATGAGTTCACTCTTTTGTTTGTTTGTGTGTGAGACTAGCCAATTTGCTACTGAGAAGGGGGATTGGATGCAGTCTTAACTACTCTAGAAGGTTCTCACCAAGATGTTGGTTGAGAATTCTGTTCTGGGGCATGTGTGCTGTGAGTGCCCCCAATTTTGTCTGAGGAGTTGGGCATTGTTTTATTTATCTGATCAGCTCCAATCTGGGCTAGTCTAGAGAGTGTGAGTATGGATGTGTGTCTGTCTTGGCATAATTATCTGCTCATTAACTGGTCTGTGTGTGGCCAAAGTACTTTGTGCCTTCTTGCTGTACACAGGAGAGTATTTGTTATCTCTTTCTATTGTTAATTTGTTTAAGGATGGTTGGGGTAGACCTGCTGTGACAGAGTGCAAAAGTCTTTAGCAGCTGCTGGAATTCTTTTTCTGAGTTCTTTGCTCTCTGTCAGAGAGGGAATCAACCCATTTAGCTAATAAAAATTTCTCCCTAATTTTGTATAAGTAAGGGTTTCAGTTTGCCTTGATTTGCAAATTTGCTATATTAAATTGAAATTTTAAAGTCCTAGGATTAACTTAAAGGCATAAATTTGTGACATTTCAAAGAACAAATAACTTTTATTTATGGATTTCTTATCTCTTTTGCTGGTTGGAGACCACCTGGTCACACTGCCAGCAGCTCCTTTTTGATTTCTTTAACACCGAGGAGCGCCATGAAAGTAATGACAGAGGCTCAGAAGTGGCTCCAACCCAGGCCCCGGCAGGGACATTAGAGTCAGACAGATGGGCAAGGGACCTGATTGGTCCCCGAACTCAGAAGACAGAAAGACCAGGCTAGAAAGATATTGGCTGGCTTTCCTCCAGGGGGTCAGGGCCAAGCCAAGAAGCCCACCAATATGGCTAAAATCTCTGAGGTTTTCCAAAAGCCTGATGACAGTCCAGCAGCTCCCTATGAGAGACTGTGTGAGGCATACCAGATCTACACTCCATATAACCCTGATGCTCAGGACGCTCAAACCATGGTAAATGCTGTTATTATAGGCCAAGTCCAGGCTGATATCAGGAGAAAATTACCGAAGTTAGAAGGGTTTGCAGGAAAAAATGCCAGTGAACTGCTAGAGATAGCAAACAAGATTTTCACCAACTGAGACAGGGCAGCAAAATCTCTACACAGGAGAGGATGAAGAATGCTTCATGTGTCAGTCGTTCACCATAATATATTATTTCCAAGATGAAGCTTCAGATCCTACCATTAGGAAACATGTTTCTGGTAGGGAGCAATGTATCTGCAAAATATCATAGACATGTCAAGTTTAGGAAGATGTTATATGATATTTGAAAATATAAATATTGGTTTACTTAAAAAATTTTTTCCCACATACTCCCTGGAAAGATTATGTGTACACTCAGTGATGCATATAGACCAGTAGATCGCTGTGGCCTACGTTGTCGTTAGACCTTTAGAAGAGTTCACCCAGAACAGATCATTGAAGGGTCCCAGTTCAAGGCTTCTGCATGGGACACGCATTAGGGAATGCAGCCTCAGCAATGGCTCTGAGTCTGTTCTTAGCCCCATGCAGTCACAAGAGAAAAAAAATCCAGTTACATCGAGCCTTTTCTTGCTATGTATTTAGAGAAACCTGGAAACAGGATTGTTCTCTTGATAGGTTATCATGATCATGAAATGAGTCAATATAGCGTGATATTTAGCATAGATTCTAACATATAACAACTGCCCAAGAAGTGTGAACTATTAATAGTTTTCTGAACGGTAATCTCCTTCCTTGTATTTGAAGGGAATCTGGTGTGGCTTTAGTCACTGTACCTTGCTGGAATTTAGAGGAGTTTGTAATATTATAAAAAAGGGGGGGTTAACATTACTGAGGAACATTTCTGTGATTTCATTATGGCAATGTGATCTGTGACCCACTCATATGACACTAGGATGGAATGTCATGCAACACCATGAAATCTAGAAGGAGACTTGTTTGCTTTCTAACAATTGTTTCACAAATTAGGGCATTTACAAAAGTTGCTGATGATATTCCTCAGAGATTAATTATGTGTTTTTACCACATGAAGTATTAATTGAATTGTAATTTATTTTTATACCATGAAAAATTAATGATAGATTGGGAACTAAAGGGATCCATTCCGTAGGGATTAAAATTACAGAAGTCTTGACTGTGTTAACATTACATATAAGTCTCTAACCATGTACTACACTTGTCCTAACATTTCCAGCAACATGGAGGAACTGTCTGTCACTCAGGTTTGTCAGCTAAACCTAGGTTCTGGTTAACTGAAAATAGAAATTGATATATTTCGTCAGCAAACAATTATTTAAGAATATGTTAAACTCATCTGGCTTCTACTTAGAGAATGTTTTCACAGACCATATCCCAATGCTTTTATATTTTAGTATTAAAAGACAGTTGATGGTAAAATTAGAACAATTTCCTCTGGAATAGCAAACAATTATATGTATGAAAAAATACAGAAGAAACAAGGTAGTCTCTCTCTCTCTCTCTCTCTGTCTTTCTCTCTCTCTCTCTCAACATTCTTTTCTATCTTTTTCCACACCAATTTCTCTCGTGGAAGCAAGATTTTATAAGGAGCTCCCTAATGGTCACCCTTAATTTAAGAGTTGAATTTATTGTTTCTACGTTGGTCATAGTGAATAAGAACGTGTAGACTATCTCTGCTCAGTAAAGGAGGTTGAATTCTTTTAAATTTGTTTTGTGTTTATCACAAGCTAGTTTTTTATTATCAGCCTAGAATATTAGGAAGAAGTGTTTCCAAGTTAATTTTCCTGTTTTATCTCTAGAATATGTAAATAATTCAGTGTGTGTGTGAGAGAGACAGAATGAGAGAACCCTGATGTCAGCAAGGTGATTTGCTTCTTTCCCTTCTTTGAAATTTGTTCAAGATCTGGAGAAAGTATGAAACAAGTTATGTTTTCAATCCAGAATCTCTTTACTCAATTTTTTTTACATATATGTGCATGATGTCAAGGGTATATTTCTCTAGGAAGGAAGACAGAGAATAAAATTTCTCACCTTTTATATAACTTTTCTTTAATAACAGGTCTCAATGGTAAACTAAACTTATAGAATATACAATGTAATGATTTCCCCCCAATTTAGAGAGAATTTAGGAATGTTTTCACTTACCTCTGTCTATATGATGGTAAAATGTTTATCTTTTAATATTGTAGTCAAATCAAAGTGATAACATCATAATTCTACCATAGGTATTGATACTTCAACATTTATATTTTATTTAAATCTACATATATACACAAAGTGAATTAGGGAGTTATTTATTTATTTATTAGGTTGTTATTTTTTATAACCATCTTCACATGGTCATTTCAAATAGCTTGATAACTTTTTGCCTGAGATATAATACACTGTAGATTAACAATTGGTGTATTTTGACAATAATTTTTCCCATCCTATATAATAAAAGGCCAGTGACCATAAGTGTAATGACTGGAATGACCACTCGATCAGTTTGCTATGAGATGGTGGGCTGGCAAGGGGAACTAGCTGGCTGGCAGTGGTGACAGGGTGGCACCAGGGACTGATGAGCAGTTGAAAGATGGGCCTGATTTCATGCGCTGGGCCTCTAGTTGTGAATATAATAAACAATGCTGCAGTGTAGTTTTGAATAAGGTTTTTAATAATTATAAATGTAATTAAATATTTGTTATAATTCCATACTAAAAATAAAATCACTCATGAATATATAATGTAGCTTTTATTGTCAGGGTTAAGGATATAGGTTGCCTAATTGAATTCTAGAAAAATGTCTATAATAGTTATATTTTTCTGAGTTATTAGTGATATTGATTGCTACCATTATATTTGATTAAGTCACTTTGTGAAATTGATGGCTTTCAGTATATATTTTAAGTCTTTTTTTTTCATTCTGTATAATTTCCAGTTTCAAGAGTACTCATGAGCCACTAATCTCAAAGCAATGTGTCAGATTTCCCAACAAGAAAATGATACAGAACCTCACCTGCTGAAACCCTATGCTATTGATAAATTGACCAAAAAATATTAGTGTATATTATAAAAAATCACAAAAGCTATTTTATTACTTGAACAGAATTAACAACAATATTTTTTGTTTTGTTTTGTTGTTTCAGGAAGTCAGATTTGATCTCATGTGACTTCAAAGTATATCTCTGTATCTATGTAGTCTATCAAACACCTAAATTAATTCATTAACTCTATTTCCTATAGTAGATAACAGTTGAGAATCATAAAGATTTCTGGTAATACTTTAATTGTTGTCAGTGAAATTTGACACACTGAACATTTATAATTGTTTCATAATCGCTTTTCAAATATACAGTTTGACATCAACGTGATATTGTTCTTCACTATTTGACATCAGTGTGATAATTTTCTTAATTAAATATAAATCTGTGTTTGTTTTATTATTTCTATTTCAGAAGACACACAAAACTTATCATTTTGTTTTTAAACCTGACAGATGGCAGAAATGGGGGAGGAGAACTGCACCACTGTGACAGAGTTCATTCTTCTTGGATTATCTGATGTCCCTGAGCTGAGAGTCTTTCTCTTCCTGCTGTTCCTTCTAATCTATGGAGTCACAGTTCTGGCCAACCTGGGCATGATCGCACTGATTCAGGTCAGCTCTCGCCTTCACACTCCCATGTACTCTTTCCTGAGCCACCTGTCCTTCGTGGACTTTTGCTACTCCACGATCATAGTGCCAAAGATGCTGTTCAACATGCTAAGCGAGGATAAAACCATCTCCTTCTTGGGATGCCTGGTGCAGTTTTATTTGTTTTGTGCTTATGGAATCACTGAGGTCTTTCTGCTGGCCGTGATGGCCTATGACCGCTTTGTGGCCATCTGTAACCCACTGCTGTACATGGTGACCATGTCCCGGAATCTCTGTTTGGAGCTGGTGTCTTGCTGCTACCTTGGTGGAACTGTGTGTTCTCTGATTCACACGTGTTTAGCTCTTGAGATCACATCCTACAGATCAAATGTGATGAACCATTTCTTTTGTGATTTGCCCCCTCTCTTATCTCTTGCATGCAGTGATGTCTTTATGAATGAGCTGCTGCTATACATTGTAGCCACTTTCAATGAAATAATCACCATTATGATAATCCTCACCTCCTACTTGTTTATTCTCATCACCATCCTCAGGATGCCCTCTGCAGAGGGAAGACACAAAGCCTTTTCCACCTGTGCCTCCCACCTCACCGCCATCGTTGTCTTGCAGGGAGCAATCCTTTTCTCTTATTGCCGGCCCAGTTCTGCCAACAGTGTGGACACTGACAAAGTGGCGTCAGTGTTTTACACTGTGGTAATTCCCATGCTGAACCCCCTGATCTACAGCTTGAGAAACAAGGATGTGAAAGAAGCTCTCAAGAGAGTTTTGAGGACCTCTTTTCTTAGCTAACTCAGTGTTTCATCAGAAATCTTTAAAGAGAGACTATTGGGTCAGATAGTGCAGAAAAGCAAAAGGAGGGATTTTCCATGCTAGTGATCTATGCATGCTTTCCTGTTTTCCATGCTTCTGTCTTATTAAAGTCATATTTTAATAATATTTTTTGCCTGTAATTATTTTTTGATCAGTTAATTTATTGAATTTTATTGGTGTGACATCCTGTATAATAAAGAGCTAATATGCTAATTAGACCAAAGAACAGAATGACCATCTGAAAGTCCTTTTAGACAAAGCTGGTGCTGTAAGAACCTGCAAGGGCTGGCTGGGGCTGAGAGATGCTGTGAGGCCTGAGCCCCTTTGCACAAATTTTGTGCATTGGGCCTCTAGCTGGTCAATAAAATTATATAGTTTTCGCTTTAGTTGGTTTGACTCAGTGGATAGAGCATTGGCCTCTTGGCTGAAAGGTCTGGGGGTGTGATTCCATCAGGAAAACATGCCTGGGTTGCTGGCTTGACCTTCATTAGACGGTGTGCAGGAGGCAACCAATCTATTCTTTTCAACATTGATGTTTATATTTCTCTCTCTCCCTCTTCTCTTCCCTTTGAAATCAATAAAAGATATATATTTTTAAAATTATATAGGTTTCACGTGTGCAATGCTGATATATTATCATTTTTCCCATGGCCCTAAGTCAAATCTTGTCCCATCACCATATATTTGACCCTCTTTGCCTTTACTTTAATACATCCCAGATCTCTCCCATTGGATACCATGCCATCTGGATATCTACAAGATTTTGTTAGTTTTTCTTCTTCATTCATTTGTTGCTTTCAGTTTAAAGCTATATTTTATTATTTTTATTGGCGAATTCAGCTGTATCTGCTACCTTTGCTGATATTCTCCAACCTCTAATTGCTTTGAATGGGTTTTGGATGTGGTATTGTTAGCATGAATTTTTTGTTTTGAGATAATATCCATATATTTCTAGCATAGTGTACATAGACACATGTCTTTATCGTCTTTAATGAATACAACTATTTTTATTAAACTAACTTAATTTTTAACATGACATGAGTGTAAATTTATCTCATATTATGTGTTTTCTCATGAAAATTTGTAGTGAATTTCCTATATGTTTATGTGTATTTAAAGTATTATTTTTCAGTCATTTATAATTATTTTATTGTTTTGGTACCCTTTCTATTGCAAGATTAAAATTTTAAAACTTTTAAATTCTTTTTTTTTGCAAAATAGAGATAATAATACTCTAATATAGAAACATTTTCATAAAAATTAAATGCTGTATCTTAGTTCTTAGCATAATAAATGGTACATCTGATTAATACATTATCAGCTATTATTCCTAGTTTTTACTTTTACCTTTTGTTCTCTCTTTTACTTTAATACTGGATTAAGCAAGTATATCATGCTTTTGATTCCATATCTTTTTAAAGTTTCTATTTCTTCACTAATTTTTAAAAATTAACTCTGGCTCAAATTATTTTAAGTATTTACTTTATTTTCCAAATCTGTTATATTCTAAACCTATTGTATCAGTTTCCTATGGCTTATGAACAAAATTACTGCAAATCTGGTGGATTAAATAATAGATCTTACTTCTCTTGGAGCTCTGGAGTTCATAAATTTGAAATTGATATCATTGGGCCAAAATCAAGGTTTTAGGAAGACTACACACTCTCTCTGGGACTAGGAGGCAATCCTTTCTCTCTTTCAGCTTCTGGTGGCTGCAGACATCCTTGACTTGTGACCCTATCTTTTTTTGGGGTGGGGGGGCATAGAGGAGGTATAGCAAAAATGGAAATTTAATAAAGAACAAGTATAGACTCCCACATGGGGAAAAGGAAAGTTTCTTACAGCACAGATTCTAGCATAGGAAAGGGAAAAGAGACTCCCCTTGACCATATCATTTTAATATTTAAGGCTAGAATCATCAAATCATCTTATGTTCCAGTTTTAGTACATATTCTTCTGCGTGTGTGTGTGTGTGTGTGTGTGTGTGTATGTGAAACAATCTTTGGCTCTTCTATTCTAAGGACATCTGTGATGGCATCTAGAGAGCACCTGGATAATGCAGAATAACCTCCTCACCTCAGTGCCATTAACCTAATCACATGTCTAAATAACATTTTTTTTTTTCAAATGAGGTGGTACTTTCAGGTTCCAGAAATTAGACCCTGAAATATATGAGGGTACACTTTAAAGTTTAACACACTCATCTGTTTAAGGCTAAATCATAATTTACCTTTTCTATGTTTCTACAATGATAACCTTTCGTTTGTTTTATTATTTCTTAACATATCCTTTGGTATTTGTTATTGTCCATGTACTTATTAAGATCCCTTATTTAATGCAATATAATAAAGAAGAGCACTTGATCTGAGATTAAACACCTGGGGGCCAATTCAGATCTTGAGGAGTGATTTTGAGGAAGATGCTCAAATTTACTTAACTTGGGTCTCTCAAATATAAACTGGGGATAACCTGCCAGCCTCAAAGAGGTATTGTTGAACTGAAGTATAACATACTGCAAGGACCTGGCCCATAAAATACACTCTTATGAACATTTTGAGAGCAAGGGTCATTTAAAATATTCCAGTATAACTGGCAAAGACAGCTACTCAGTGTTTTTTAAATAAGTAAGGACTAAAAGAATGAATGTATGTTCTACTTATAATAAAAAATGGCATGGTTTTTCCTGGGTTTTTGAATACATTTTGTTTTTTTTGTTAATCTTCACTAAAGGATATTTTTTTCTATTAATTATTTTTTTTTGAGAGTGAAAGGGAAGAGGGGAGGGGAGAGAGAAAGAGAAACATCAATGTGAGAGAGCCACATCAATTGGTTATCTCCCACATATGCCCCAAGGGGGCAGGTAACCTGCATCCCAGATAATGCCCTTTACTAAAATCAAACCCATGGCCCTTTGGTTGGCCAGCCAACACTCTAACCACTGAGAAACACCAGACAGCATTCAAATACTTTCAGTGGAGTGAGATTTCCCATATCACCTATGAGAATTTGCATTTTCAGATGAAAGGAGAAAATAGCTTACCTTTGGTTTTCTAATTAGAAGAGGGTTTTTCAACCTTGCTACTTGTAACATTTATGGCCAGAGAATTCTGTTCTACAGGGTTTTTCCTGTGCATTAAGGGGTATTTAACAACATCCTTGGCCCCTACCCATTAGATGCTTGACTCACCCTTCATCACATTTGTGAAAAGCAAAAATGTCTCTAGCCATCATCAAATCTCCCCTAAAGAGCAAATCCTGATCTGGAGTCACTAACCTAGAGTGTGTCAATAGGTTTGACCTCTGGGAACCTTCAGTATTGAATTTCTCTGTATTTAAGAACCATTTACAGCTCCCAGGCCCTCACATTTTAGCCAGTTACTAATTTGATCTCTCTCCAGAATCTATTATGTTCTTTCCAGAGATCTTTGATTTTAGGGCTTTAGGGACACAGAGTTACTCTTACTTTAGCATGGATAATGATTGGTCTCCATATCTTTTGAAGATGTAAGGATACTTTTGGTACCTAAATGCTGATTGTTTTGTTTTATTAGCAAAAAAGAAATCAGTTTCACAAAATCTTGGAATGTTAGATTTCTATTTTCTTCCCACCGTTTCTTTATAGGTAACACTCCCAGTTGTCAAGGAATAACTGAGAAACACGGAGTGCTTCTCAGACATGTCTGAAAAACATGCACATAAAACTTTCCCATTTCTTTAAGCAATTTTACTTTATTACATATGTAAACTTGTCTATAGTCAAGTTTCACTTGAATTGCTATCAATTATCTATAACTTACAAATTTGTGAACTAGAGCAAAGACAAGGAAAGGCAGAAATAACTCAGAGAGGTAGGTAGGAAAGACTTTTCAACATCTTTTATAAGTTTTCACTACAGACAACATAGAAATATTTCTGGATATCATTATCATTTTGCCTGGATTGGATTTAATGGATCTGTACGCATGGGGATTTCTCTAGCTATATTCCACAGCTGATTCCAGATAAAATGTCTGAATGGACTTAGAATTGCTATGTTGCCAACTTAGAGAAATCACAAGATGTTGTGGATATGGAGGCTGGAGAAGAGAATTTAACACATAATTTGATAAGAAAGGTACTTTTGTTATTCTATTATAGATTATGAAACTGAAATTCAGTGATTAATTGGCCTGTCTAAGGTTTCACAGCCAATAGGTGGCAGAGCTAGGAGTCAGAGCCACTTTTATAACTAATTCAGAATCTTCTTTCTGTTACCTGTGGATTTCAAATAACTCTAAGGAGTTTCTTCATTCCTTAGAGGCGAAGTCAGGTGTCAAGATGAGAAATACCTTCACCTTAAACAATATGCTTTATCTGTTGTGGGAATAAAAACAACACACATAGGAATAGAGGCTATTTATTCAGAGTTTGCTATGTAGTAAAGTGCTTAACTAGTATTACTTGACATTGATGCAAGATGAGGGAGTTGAAGAAAATAAAAGAGTGAAGCCCAGGTTGAGAGTTTAGCAACTGGTTTGATGGTGGTGGCACTTAATGTGGAAAATAGTAGCTTTAATTTTATTAACCGATGTCACACCAATAAATTTAATGGAAAAATAGAAGTGAAATTTATCAATTTAATAATAAAGGAAAATCTATGCATTATACTACATTAACTGTAGAAATGCCTAGGAGTTATCAGGATGCCTAAGTAGATTTAAAATTTCTAATTATTTTGACCATTTTTTTCCTATTGTTTTTATCAGTGTTGAACTTACTACTCTTGCCATCGTTACTCTGCCTCAAGTTCAGAAGTTCAGGGGCACTGCAGAGAATGGAGTTGGAGAATGGCACTGTGATGACTGAGTTCTTTCTCTTGGGATTTAGTGACCATCCGGAACTGCAGAATGTTCTTTTTGCTGTTGTTTTTTTTTTTTTTTCATCTACTTTGTTACCCTGACAGGGAACCTTGGGATGGTTTTGTTAATCACAACCAGTTCCCACTTGGACACCCCTATGTACTTTTTCCTCTGCATGTTGTCCTTCATAGATGCCTGCTACTCTTCTGTCGTTGCCCCCAAATTACTTGCGGGCTTGGTTTCCAACAAGAAGACCATTTCTTACAGAGGCTGTGCTGCACAGTTATATTTTTTCTGCTCTTTGGTGACACAGAATCTCTCCTCTTGGCTGCCATGGTTTATGACCGGTTTATAGCAATCTGCAACCCACTGCTGTATACTGTTATTATGTCTAAGAGGGTTTGTTGTCAGCTTGCTATTGATGCATTTTTTGGGGGGTACCATGAGCTCAGTTATTCACACCACTAATACTTTCCACCTGTCTTTCTGCTCCAAAGAAATTAACTACTTTTTTTTTGTGATATCTCCCTACTCTTTTCTTTGTCCTGCACTGACACAAGCATGACCTTGTCCTGGTGGTCTTTGCTAGTTTGGTGGAAGCTATGTGTCTTCTAACGGTTCTTCTCTCTTATATCTGCGTCATAGCAGCTATTCTTAAAGCAGATTCTGCCGAGGGAAGAAGAAAAGGGTTCTCCACCTGTGCTTCCCATCTGACTGTGGTCACTATTTACCATGGGACCCTCATCTTCATTTATTTGCGTCCCAGCACTGGTCATTCACTGGATGTTGACAAAGTGACCTCTGTGTTCTATACATTGATTATACCTATGTTGAACCCCCTTCATCTACAGTTTAAGGAACAAAGATGTAAAGAATGCCTTTAGGAAAGCGATTAGCTCAAAATTTCTTTCTCTTTAAGAAAGGATGAAAATGGGCCTGACAAGTTTTCAACACTGTCTATATTTTATATTTGGTTGTAAACTATTAGAAGTTAGTTTAATATATAGATGTTCCCTAAATCTGTGGGTAACAAAGCCTCAACCACAGAATAGAGCATGATGCCATGGACAATATCACTCTTTCTTTCAGTGACAGATAGGGAGTTAATTGGCTAAGGTCACAGAGCTGACAAGCAAATGATATTATTCTTGAACTCAGATATGAACTCATGTCAGCTTTACTTCAAAGTCTAGTTTTTATTTTATACCTTCTCCCATCATTATCTTTTTCTTACAATGAGTATAAATAAAAAAACTAACCCCAAAAACCTGGTGTCCTAACCATCTGTAAAAGTGATTAAAATCTTCAGGAAATATTTAAAAGGCATATTTAAAATATTTTTGTTTACCTTAAGTCTCTGTTCAAACAGTATTGCAAGACTGGTAACTTGCTGAAAGCTGAATAATTTTTAATGTGTTGTTTCATTCTCATGAAATAGCTCATGCTATACAATACAGGTATATATAAAATTACGGAAGAGGATTTAAATAACCCATTGTTTCATGTTTCTTTTTTGACATCCACCTAAATTAAAATGAATACTCGAGAATCTGAAATTGTGTTGTTTTTCATAACTAGATAAATTCTTAATTGGTCACAGAGCTAACAACATATGCAATGAACTTAGATTTTAGGATAGATTATAGGAATAACTAGATAAATTCTTAATTGATCATAGAGCTAACAACATAAGCAATGAACTTAGTTTTTAGGATAGATTATAGGATTAACTAATATTCATCTACTCATCAATGGTTTGTTTAAAATATAGTTACTGTTTATGTCACTGATACACAGAGAATAAATATAAATAAGTACAAATGGAATATAAATACTATCTTGTTATTTGTTTTTATTTCATTGAATCATTATTAAGTTAATAAATCTATCTTTTAATTTAAACTGTATAAGTTGGACATTTTGCTTTCTCTATTTTAACTAGTATAAAGCCATGAACACAAGGAAAATGAAGTACTCTTTTCCATTGGTTTGGAAAAGGCGCTGTCCTTTATCCCCAACTTCTATGTATGCAATTTCTGTATAGTTGTCAATGGCATCATGTCTGTTCTCCAGAATGAGGCATGAAGGGAAATGCACAGGCTGATATGAAGACTGTGAGGTGTAATAAAAATCTAGAGCTTCTGATTTGGGGTTTGTATATTGATATAACTGGCCCAGAATGATGAGAAATAGAGGATCCAAGAATATTTACATCAAATAATTTCCCCCTGATTCTTATCCCATCCAACACCAAAAGACAAGAATTTCATATAGATTTCATCTAAGATGAAGATAGCAGAATAAAATTGAACAAGAGCATTAATTTTTGCATCATATTTCCGCCTACACATTAATGTTAACCAAGAATTTTGAAAGCTGTCCTGGAACTGGGCATTATTAATAGCAAAAGAGAAATGAACAAAGTAGACAAGAGTTGTGCCTTTATGGAATTTTGAATATAGGAAATTTCTGATTTATTTTTATTTATTTACTTACTATTTTTACCCCTTTAAGTGTTAGGATAGAATATTTATAGAGTGATGTATTTAGTACATAGGAAGGAGCCAAACCTAATTAACCCATTTAACCTCCCTCTGACTGAGCAAATTTATTAACCCCATATATATAAAGAATCTTAAAGAGGACATGTTGAATTGAAAAGAGAGAAGTAGTTGCTATTTGCTTGCTGTCTCACTCAGACATACTCATGAATGTAAGTATGAAAAGACTCTCTTGGCAAAAGAGTGAAGTGAAATGAACTTATTATTACTTGCCCTGAGTTGGGAGAAAAAGCTAAAAGCAATATTTAATGCACCTAACTTGCAATTCAGGCACTAAGGTAAGAAATGGGAAACATCCAGAAGTTTGTACTGGAGACTCCAGGAACCTATGTTACAATACTTGAAGCTTAGTACTCAGAATCTTTCAATAAATCCTTTTGGGTAAACATACTTTCACTCAGAATATAACTTAGGGCAAACTGCTTTTTTCAAAGCACTTTTCACATCCTTATTCCTTAAGCTGTAGATCAGTGGGTTTAACATGGGGATGACAACTGTGTAAAAAACAGAAGCCATTTTGTCTGTGTCCATGGAATAACTCGTGCTGGGTCGGAAATACATGAACAAGAGTGTGCCAAAAAATATCGCCACGGCGGTTAGGTGGGAGGCACAGGTAGAGAAGGCTTTGTGTCTGCCCTCAGCTGAGTTCATTCTAAGGATGGTAGTGATGATGTAGCTATAGGAGAGGAGGACAGTGATGATGCTGGACCCCACAACACAGCCAATGAAAGTGAACATCACTATCTCATTGATGATCGTATCTGAGGAGGACAGAGCTAGTAAGGGTGGGATATCAGAGAAAAAATGATTGATGATGTTGTAATTGCAGAATGATAATCGAAATGTGCAACAGGTGTGGATGGACGAATCCACCAAGCCTGTGATGTAGGCAACAGTCACAAGCTGGGTGCAGATGCTTCTGGACATGGCAGTTGTATAAAGAAGTGGATTATAAATGGCTACATAACGGTCATAGGCCATGACAGCCAGCATAAGACATTCCACATCTGCAAAAGCACCAAAAAATACATCTGAATGGCACATAAATTATATGGAATATTTTTTTGCTCAGATAAGAAATCAACCAGCATCTTGGGAGCGACAATGGAGGAATAGCAGACATCACAGAAAGACAGGTTGCTCAGGAAATAGTACATGGGCGTGTGGAGCCTGGGGTCCATGTTGATCAGCAGGATCATCCCTAGATTGGCAACCACGGTGATGCCATAAACCAGCAGGAAGAGCACAAAGAGCCCCCGCTGCACATCCTGTCTGCCAGAAAGTCCTAAGAGTATGAAGTCAGTAAACACAGTGCAGTTCTCAGCAGCCATCACTCAGGTCTGGAGAGCCCTTCATGTTAAAGAAGGAAGTGGGAGTGGGTTGACATAATATTACTATTTTTTCAGTAACTAGAAAAAGAGATAAACATTTTTCTAAGTGTGCTTTAGGTAAAATGACTTTTCCTTGATATATACCCAAGTAAGTGTAAATTGATAAAGTGGTTATGCCAATAATATTGCCTACATTTGTATAGCACTATCTAGAGTTTGCAGTGCACTTTCATTCAAGGTCAATCAT
>PVJN01008468.1:0-64989 GCA_004026805.1 Lasiurus borealis | reverse complement strand
TATGCATATTAGTCTTTTATTAGATAGGGCTAGAGGCCCAGTGTATTAACTTGTGCACAGATAGGGTCCAGCTGGCCTGCATCAATCAGGCTGGCAGGGAAGTGGTTAGGGAGTGATCAGGCTGGCAGGCAAAAGTGGTTAAGGATAATCAGGAAGGCAAGTAGGAGGGTATTTGGGACCCAGCAGTCCTGGATTGTGAGAGGAATGTTTGATTGCCCAATCCTACCTCTGCACAAATTTTGTACACCAGGCCTCTAGTTCATATATAAAGGAGGATTTCTTCTTGTCAGGTGATATCATGATTTCAATGATACAGAAACATCCAATGTATTTGGAATTTTTGGACAAATTAATAAAGTAAAAATTTAGACCTCTGAAATTTCTGGATTGACTTTTCAAACAATGTAAGTATCCTACTTAATAAAAGAGTAATATGCAAATTGACTGTACCTCCTCTACACCCATAAGCCATGCCCACCAGCCATGCCCACTAGCCAATCAGAGTGAGTATGAAAATTAACCCAACCATGATGGTTATGGCCACAGAGAGAGCAGGAGGGAGGCTTGAGTTGCCCCTGGTGATGGAGGAAGCCAAGCTTTCAGCACACCATGGCCAGCTCAGGCCTCCACTTAAAGCAAAAAAGTTTCAATGGCTTTGGGAGCAGAATGCTTGGCTCTGCTCCAGGCTACAAAGTTTCAATAGTAGACCATAAATAAATCCCAGATACCAGGGCCTCCACTTGGATCACTCAGGGATGTGGCTGACTAGCAAACCACCACAGGCCCTTCACCCAGGCCACCCCATGCCCCAAGGGAAACCCACTCTGATCCAGGACACCCTTCAGGGAAAACCAGCTGGCCCCCAGCCATGCACCAGGCCTCTATCTTATCTAATAAAAGAGTAATATGCAGATTGACCATCACTCCAACACATAAGATGACTGCCCCTATAAAGTCAAAAGATCCTGCCACCATGAGGACACAAGATGGCCACCACAAGATGGCCAGCAGGGGAGGGCAGTTTTGGCAGTGGCCAAGCCTGCAAAGGAGGGCAGTTGTGGAAGATCAGGCCAGCAGGAGAGGGCTGTTGGGAGAGACTAGGCCTGCAAGGGAGGGTAGTTGGGGGTGATCAAGCCTGCCGGGGAGGGCAGTTAGGGGTGACCAGACCAGCAGGGGAGGGAAGCTGGGAGTGACCAGGCCTGCAGGGCAGGGCAGTTGAGGGGTACCCAGGCCTGAAGGGGAGAGTAGTTAGGGGTGACCATGCCTGCAGGGAAGGGCAGTTAGGGGTGAACAGGCCTACAGGGGAGGGCAGTTAGGGGCAAACCAGCTGGCAGGGGAACATTTAGGCATCAATGAGGATGGCAGGTTGAAGCAGTTAGGGGCAATTAGGAAGGCAGGCAGGTGAGCAATTGGGAGCCAGCAGTCCTGGATTGTGAGAGTGATGTCTGACTGCTTGTTTAGGAAGGATCAGGCCTAAACGGGCAATTGGACATCCCTCAAGGGGTCCCAGAATGAAGAAGAGCAGGCTGGACGGAAGGACACTGCCCCCGGCACAAATTTTGGCCTCTAGTTTATATATATATAAACAAAGAATATGCTCATTAGCCAGGTGTCATGACCACGCAGGAGGAGCTGCATGCACAGATAGGCAGGAGGGGATTGTGTGCTGACCCCAGCCCCAGCAGCCATGGGGAGGCTGGGGTTGGGGGTAGGCCAGGTGGACACACAACACAAGGAGAAGCTGGGGTTGAGGGAGGGCTGGAGTGGAGACACAACACACAGGAAAGCCGGCTCCCATCCCAGTCGACACAATACAGGTTGAGTGCAGGTCCCGGCCCCCTGTGGGGTGCCTCCTCACATGGCAGAAGGCAGGGCGCCTCCTCTCATGATTTCAGTCATGTGCTGGGCCTCTAGTGTAATATAATTGCATGCCTTTTATTTATTTATTGTTCGCTATGCTAAGGAAATGTAATTCTCCCTACCTTAACACATTTTCCTTAAATAAAGCATGGTATTCTCTGTGAAGCATAACAAGAATGTAGAAGATATGTCTTCCATTCAAATTGAGAATATATTAAATATCGTCGGATAATTCAGTAATCTGAAAGTGTAGAAGTCATAAATTCAATTCACTTAAAAGAAAATAAAGTTTCATTTTAGAGAAAAGAACTAATAGAGTATTGTTTCTCAATAGCTATGCCCCCAAAATTTTCTTAAATTATCAGTAGACAAAAAAAAATATATTTCATATGTCCCAGAGAATCATATTCTGTAGAGTACTAAAAATGCTCACAATATCAATAAATAATTTTATATAATTATTGACCGAAATGTCTTCATTGAAAGATAGCTATTTATAAAGCTGCTAGAAGAAAAAAATACAGAGACAATTATAGAAAATTATTTGATTTTCTTTTCTAAGGTTTACTCTTAAAAATTTTGAGAAGTCATCAGGAAGTATTATCTAATATGTATTAATTTAGGTTAATTTATATTTTATATGTATATATACAAATTAATAAAATTTGTAGCTAAGAAGTAGCTAAGAGTTATTCCACTTGATATTCATATTAAAATCATTTAAAGCTCTTTCTAATTAAGCATGACTTTTTGTTGCAAATGATTATTTAATTATAATCTATATCATCAAAAGAAATTGGCATATCTCTACAATCTGCTTATGCAATTTGGCAAAATCCCTTTAAAAACTCGCAGGAATTCTGAACACTCACAAGAGGGCAGTGGTGTAACATTAATGTTAATAATATTTTCATTCATAAAACAAAATAAAACCCTTGAGTTTCTAAATAGTGAAAATACCTTAAAATATTAACCATGGAGTTAGACCTAAATATAGAAAATGATCAGAGAAATAGATAAATTTGATACGAATATTTAAGCCTCTGAAAGGCAGCCCAAATGTCTTGTACTGATTTATTTTCTACTGATTTGTGTTGTTTTTCATGAGGTAATACAAAAGAGGACTTGTTATCCTTTCATCTATAAAGGCAGCTGGTTTAAAGAGAATTAATTTTTGAATCTATTTTTCACAATGTACTTTTTACAATTCCAACAGCTATCATAAATTCTACATGAAAGAAAAACATAAAAATTATATATACTTTGTTTTCAAATTTTATAGAATACAAAAATAAGTGAAATCACACAGTGCATTTATTGGGGGCAGACCCATATAAAAATACTGGCTTTTTATACACCAATATATTTAATTAAAAAAAATAGTGGCTTCCTCAATTTAGACATGTTACTTAAATTCTCTAAGCCTTTGTTTCCACAGCCATAGTATGAAGGAAATAGGATCTATCCTTCAGGACAACCTGGAGAAACAAATGGCACATAGCAGAATTGTCATTGTTATTAACGCTTGATGAGAGTTTGCAGAGTACACACAAATGGAACCATTTTCCATCAGTCTCAAATCTTTTCAGCAAAGATTATTATATTCCTAGATGGTTTTGTGGCCAAATTCATTGCCTTGTCCTCCTGGGACAATTCTGTGTTTGTGTGATTACCCTTTCTCCAACTTATTTCTCCATCCTATCTGAGTTATTGGTCTAGTGATGTAGGTTCCTATGTGTTGTTATCACAATTCTCAGATTGGCTTTTGATCAATAAACACTGTTGTGTTTGTTTTTTTCACTTATCTTTTCATTTCTGTTGACTCTTGTTATTCTGAGAACATTGCCGACTTCCTTTCTCCTTTTTTCATTATGTTCCATCAATCCTACAGGTTTTGGAAAAAAGAAATAGGCCTCTTTTTTGTTTGTTAATTGTCCTAACTCATACATACACATACATACACACACACACACACACACACACACACACACACACATATATATATATATATATATATATATATATATACATTGTTGAGAAATATTAAGGAAATAGTTTTGTGTACTCTTGACCTATTAAACACATACATGTAAAATATAGAATGTATTATGTAATGCTGAGCTTAGAGATATATTTTTTCCTATCTGGTTGTTGGATAGAATCCCAAATATTGTTTAATACTATTTATTGAAATATGACCTACATGCAAAAATTACACATATAAAATGGCTCATCTCAGGGAATTACCAGAAAATGAGTACACATGTGTAAACATTGCCAACATCAAGAAATGAGAAATTGCTCTACAATATGTTATATCTAATTTTTATACCTTTCCTCCTCCTCAAAAATAATCATTAATTATTTCTAAAGCTATCTATTATTTTTGTCTTTTTTTAGAACTTTGTAAAAATGGAATCATACATTTGCTTAAACTTATATATCTGGTAAGTTTTAGTCAACATTCTTTCATTTAATTCATCTAGATTTTGTATCTCTATAATCCATCCTGATACATCAATATATGCATGACAGTGAAAGACCAAAAATTATGTATTTTTTCTGTAGAAATTGGGTGTGTTGTTTTAATTTTACCTTCTTTATCCTCATCACCCTTCTGTCATCCCCCTTACTCTCTGGTAACCATCATATTGTTGTCTATATTTTAAAATCTGTTTGTTTTATTTCTTTGTTGCTTTTTGTTTTATAGCCCACATATGAGTAAAAGTATTTGTTCGTGCCCTTTTGCCTCTAGCTTATTTCACTTAGCATGATACTCTCAAGATCCATCTATGTTGTCGCAAATAGCAATGTTCCATCATATTATGGCTAAGTAGTATTCCACTGTATATAAATACTACTTTTTTTTATCCAATGATCAGATAAGGAAAATAAAGATTGTCTCAAATTTGAGGATGTTATTGACAATTCTGATTGTATTTTCATTTTAGACATACTGGTGAGTACATAACCTCATTTAAGTATGACTATTTAAAAATATTTTTATAATTGTTTCAAACATCCAGAAAAATGGAACTATGCAGTTAACTCACATAGTCATCACATAGATTCTACAATTAATATTTTATAGTCATTTTCTTCAAAACGTATCTATCATCCATAAATTCCTATAGTCATCCATAAATCAATCTTAAAATTTTAATGAGATTCAAAGTAAGTTACAGATAGCATCATGAAATCTCTAAACACTTTGGCAAGCCTATCATAAACTAGAGTTTGCTATTTGTTTATGTTCTTCTTTGGAGAGAAAACTATTTTTTTTAATTTACCACACTTCTTACCCAATGAAAACAACAAAATTTCCTCAATTCCAAAGTGCAGATACATAATGTTCCCTCACTTTATCATTATAAAGTAACCACTTTACCCATGGTAGCATTTTTTTTTTTTGCAAAATCTACTTCATCTGATATTATACCTTAAGTTTATCATTAGATGAGTTTTGACCAATGCAGGTGTTAAGTCAAAATTCTATAAAGATATAGAAGAGCACAATTATTCTCTAATAAACAATGACCTATTCATGTTATATATTTCCTTTTGAATGACAATTTGTAGTTCATATATTTAAAGTAATTACAATTTCATATACACTTCTGAATTTATACAATTGTTCATAATATTTTTTCTTATTCTTTTCATATCTGTAAAATCTATAATGATGGCACCGCTCTCATTTCTGACATTGACAATTTGCATGTGTGTGTGTGTGTGGTTTTTTTTTTCCTTCTTAATTTGGTTAGAGGTTTATGGATTTTATTGATCCTCTCAAATTACAGGCTTTATTTTCTAAATTTATATTTTCATTATTTTTGTTCTCTATCTTTATTGATTGCCACTCTTAATATTTGCTACTTTTTCAAGCGACTTCAGCTTTGTTTTGCTTTTCCCCTTTTATTATGGTGGAAATTGAGGTTGTTTGTTCAAGACCTTTCTTCCTTTCTAATATAAGCATTCAGTGCTATAAATCCTTCCATAACACTGTGTAAGTGATTTCCTATGAATTTTAGAATGTTATGATTTCATTTTCATTGAGTTCAAGTACTTTCTAACTTTCTTTTTAAATTTCTTCTTAGATACATAATACCCATAGGCTGACTGTCTCTCATCTCCCATGCTCCAATTTTTTTATATATATACATATATATAATATATTTTTATTGATTTTTCACAGAGAGGAAGGGAGAGGGATAGAAAGTTGGAAACATCGAGGAGAGAGACATCGATCAGCCACCTCCTGCACACCCCCTACTGGGGATGTGCCCGCAACCAATGTACCTGCCCTTGACCAGAATCGACCCTGGGATCCCTCAGTCCGCAGGCCGACGCTCTCTCCACTGAGCCAAACCGGTTTCGGCCCAATTTATATTTTGAAACCCTAACTCCCTAGAACCTCAGAATGTAGTGACTACTTTGGAGATGGAGACTTCAAAGAGATCTACAGTTAAATGAGATCATGTGTGTGGGCATATTACAACCTGTCAGGTGTCCTCATCAGAAAATAAAATGTGTATCCACAAAGCCACACCAGGAATGTGTGTGCAAAGAGCAAAGGCATGTGAGAATACAGTGAATAGAAGGCCATCAGCAAACCATGAAGAAACCAAACCTGCTGACACCGTGATCTTGCATTTCTGGCCTCAAGAACAGACAATATTTATTTCTGTTCTTTACGCTATTCAGCTTCTGGTATTTTGTTATGGGAACACTTGCCAGTTAATTCACATAGGTAACTTGAAAGTGTGTTGTGTAGTTTCCAAATATTTTGGAAATTTGCAGTGATCTTTCTGTTATTAATTTTCAGTTAACCCCATTGTGGTCAGAGAGCATATTTTGTATGGCTTGAGTCCTTTTAGGATTTAGACAGCAATTTCATTGTCCAGTGTGCACTAGAACAGTGATATATTTATGTGTTTTATGTGAAGTATTTTATAAATTTCAATTCAATCAAGTTGTTGATAGTATCGCTCAGTCTCCTATATAAATGGTAAATTTCTGTCTACTTGTTCTTTCTATTGTTGAGACAGAAATGTTAAAAGCTCTGAATATAGCTATGAATTTTTCCTCAAACAGCTTTTTCTGTTTATTCTTCATATATTCTAAAACTCTATTATAGATATACTAATAAAGTCTTTTAGGATTATTGTGTTCTTCTGATAAATTGCCTCTGTTCATGGATTTATTATAGGCAATTAACCTTGTATATAAAACAGCTTATTAAATACAGCTACTGCTTTGGGATCTGAGGCTGGGTGCAAAGTCAGCAGGGCAAATAGCAGAGAGGAAAAAAAAGATGGGAGTAAAGTGAGGGAGAGCCAGACCAAGCTGGAACTTGCATCAACCTCTCACACCTCCAAGCCCCAGCTTTGATATCGTGGTGATGTGCAGGAAAAATTTTAACCTACTGTCACACAACTGGCCCAGGAAATGAAGAAGCTGAAGAAGAGTTGGCAGCAGCTGGAGAAACATCGGGCCGGCTGCTGCCTCGCACCCAGGCGCCAGCCCCAGTTCAGCGACCCCTGTGAGCAGCAGCACTGCCCTGAGTGCCCTGAATGGACCTTCTGAGCATGGAGAGACTAAGGCTGCTGCTTCATGTTTTCCTTCTAACCGTGTGTGAAATATCTCTTGTGACACAAACTACCCTGAAATTTTGTGAGGAAGAGAATTTTGTGGTTGGCTACACTGCCACAGTACAAATTCGCCGTATCTCCCACCCCAGGAAAACAGCAAAATTCCCTCACGTCCAAAGTGCTGATAATGTCCTGTCAGTTTATCATTATAAAGTAACGACTTTACCCATGGTAACATTATTTTTGCTAAAATCTACCTCATCTGATATTACTGTAGTCTCTATTTTCCTTTAGCTGGATGTTACCATAGTACAGCTCTTTCATTTTTCCATATCTTATAACATTGATAGCTTTATTATTTAATTTTTTTTCTATATGTAGCTGCAAAATCTCTGCCTCTTCATTATGTTTATATTACATACATTAAATTTGATAGTTGATAGTATGTTTAAAATATAAAAGCCATTATTCATTTTCTATTTTTCCAAAAATTGTTTCCTTTTTTCTGACTTATTTTGAAAGGATTTAATTCATTTAGCTCCTGCCTATCAGGGATTGCTGTTCTTTATTTCCTCTTGTCCAGTGCTGGAGAAATGGTTGTTTCATAAATTTTGTCTATTTTTTAAATTTATTTCAGTTGTGGTATATGTTTAGTCCCCATTATTTTATCTTGGCGAGAAGCTAGACAATGATTTAAAGCAGCCATTATGAATATATTCAATAATTTGAATTGATCAATGACTATTATAAAAGAACAGATAGAAATCATAAAGCTGAGAAATGAAACTCTATAAAATAACTAAATAAAAATGTAAACTTAAAAATTCTATATCCAACATTTTTAAAATTAACTGAGCAGGCTTTAAGCAGATTGGAGAGGACTAAAGAAAGAATCAGTTAAGTTGATCATGAATCAATAGACATTATCCAATCTGAAGAAGAGAGGGAAAATCCTGTTTGAAAACAAAATACAAATCCTGAGAGGATATCTAATAGGACTAAAATAAATGTAATTGGAGTCTCAGAAGAAAATTAATGTGTGGCCTACCTTTTATTATCATGTTTGTTAGAAGAAGAAGAGAGTGAGCTGCTTTTTTCTAGGATTAGATATATGCTTTGCTGGCTTGTGATTGGTTCTTTCAAATAATTCTGCCTTAGTAACATTCTTAGGATTGGTTATACTAGTACACCTCACTGCCTTGGGATTGGTTATCTGCAAGTTGTCTGTATTAGCAACATCCATACATTTTAAAGCTCATGTCTCCTCTGTTCAGCCTTGTTTCCCTGCCCAGATGGGTCTTAGCAACTCCCTTCTAGCTGGGCTCAGTTCTGGATCCTTTGGTTTATCTCTGGAACAGTCAGAAAACTATATCTTGCCTGTTTCTGCAAAGCCACTCCCAACACCCAAACCCCAACCCCATTTTTGTCCCTGACTGCCTAGCTCTCTTCTATTTCCTCAGTATGTTCTTTTCAGATGCACTTATGTTTTTTTTCATTTCTGAGTTTCTTATTTTTATTTTATCTGATATGTTGTCTTTAAATTAAATGCAATACCATAATTGTTGCCACAATTGTTCCAGCAATCTTACAGTTGGTATTTCATTTTGGGGGCAATAATAAAGTTTTGTGAAGTTGTGAGAAAATGTCAAATTCTATTTACATATTTGATATCAATCCAATTTTCATTTTTATATTTCCATGTAGTGTCCTCATGGTGCAGAGATATTTCTATATACAGTGGTCTCAAAGAATTAAATCTAGATAATATTCTTTGGACTGAACAAACTGGCTATTATACCTTCTTTAGGTATTTGCTCATGTTAACATACAAATTCAGAGCCTTACTAATTGTTAATGTATGCTTAAAAATTGATGAACTCATATGAAAGCCTATGATTCTTATTTCTTTCCATTCAGAAATTTTGAGCTATTAGTTTGGTAAAGGAAAAGTTGGATTTTTTTTCTGGAAAATCCCAGTGGCTCTGAAGATGGTCTTGTACATAATTGCAATTGCTTACATTAAACCTATCACACTCTCCTTCAACACATTTCCTCTGCACCACTAACAAGATGGAAACTTGGCATTAATATATAATGAAAATTTTAAATTATAATAATAGCTAATATTAAGAAAATACATGCTATATGTCTGGTACAGGTCTAAGCACTTAGCATGTATTAATTTAGTTAATTCTCTCAGAAATCCCATTTGGATAGCAGTACTATTATCAGATTATCAATTTTCCTTAAGAGATGAGGAAATGGAGACAGGCAGAGCTAACGTAATTTCCCCAAGGTCACACAATTTGAAAATGACAGAGGAATGACTCAAACCCAGATGGTCTGTTTCCTACTAGTATTTTAAAGTTTTAAAGTATATTAATGGAGAAACAAAATCCTGATATTATATTGAAATTTGATTGATAACATGACATATTGTAAGTTGGCAGTAACTTTATTGTTACTTTTGTATTCTGCTGAAATATTGAAAATGTGTGAATAAGACTTACCATGGTGGCGGGGGTGTTCTGTTGTATATTTTTATATATGCCTACAATTTCTAGAGAGAATAACTTAATTGAGAATTGGTTTTAAAGCCTGACCAGTGTGGCTCAGTGATTGAGCATAGACCTATGAACCAGGAGATCACAGTTCAATTCCTGGTCAGAGCACATGCCCAGATTACTGGCTCAATCCCCTGTAGGGGGAATGCAGGAGGCAGCTAATCAATGACTCTCTCTCATCCTTGATGCTTCTATCTCTTCCTCTCTGAAAAAATATAAATATTTTTAAAAAGAGAATTGGCTTTAATAGATGTACATTGATTATTCTGGTAAAAAGAGAAAATAGCTATTGGAACCGTATTTTTGTTGCCACATGATGCTATTCAGTGATGCCATATCAATTTTTAAGGAATATGTTTCTATTAAATTAAATACTCTAGCTCATAATTACAAAAATAACTGGTTGGATAGTGAAAACAGACTATTTAAAATAATAATTTATAATGAAAAAAACATATATATATATATATATATATATATATATATATATATCAAATTTTTTTGTTCTTAAATTATTAAAATAGATATTATAGCTAGGGCTTCATTAATCCACTAGAGGCCCAGTGCATGACATTCTTGCACTGGGGGTGTGGGTGTCCCTCAGCCCAGCCTGTAGTCTCTCCAATCTGGGACCCCTTGGGGGATGTCCAACTGTCAATTTAGGCCTGATCCCTATGGCAGTATTGCTTTCTTCTTTACAACATTATTCTGTGGGATCGGGCCTAAACCAGCAGTTGGACATCCCCCTCATAATCTGGGACTGCTGACTCCTAACTGCTCGCCTACCTGCCTGCCTGATTGCCCCTAACCAATTCTGCCTGCCAGCCTGATCACCCCCTAAACATTCCCCTGCCAGCATGATCATGCCTAAATGCTCTCCTGCAAGCCTGATCATCTCCAACTGCCCTCCCCTGCAGGCCTGGTCACCCATAATTGCCCTCTCCTGCTGGCCTGGTCGTCCCTAACTTCCCTCCCCTGCAGGCCCAATTGCCCCAATTTCTTTCTCCTGCTGGCTTGATCACACACAACTGCCCTCCCCACTAGCCATCTTATGGCGGCCAACTTGTGACCATATGCGGATGGTCATCTTGTGACTACATAAGACAGCCACCTGTGACTACATGGGCAAAGACATCTTGTGACCACATAGGGACAACCATCTTGTGACCACATTGGGACAGCCATCTTGTGACCACATGAGGTGGACATCTTGTGACCACATAGGGCAGCCATCTTGTGACCATATGGGTACAGCCATGTTGTGACCATATGAGAGTGGCCATCTTGTGCAAGTGTGTGACAGTCAATTTGCATATTATCTCTTTATTATATAGGATTGTCATCATTCTTGATAACTGAGTTTAATAAGTCTGTTTTTCAAGCTATACCAAATGTTCAATTTAGCGGTTTACCATAAATCACAAAATACCTAAAGATATATAATATTATTCATAAATATTGCTATCTTCTTTACACATTAGCCTATATAATAAAAGCATAGTATGCAAATTATCCCTTTTACAGGGAGTTCATCTGGGAGTTGGACCAGTGGGCAAGGTTGGCTAGAGGAAGGGAGGAAGGCCCCAGCCAGCAGCCAGCAGCCAAAAGAGACCCTACCAGTGCATACATTTTGTGCACTGGGCCTCCAGTATTTACATAAGACTGAATCAAATACAAACAGGGCCACAAATGACGTTGACTGGAGTGCAACATAGTAGTGAGGAAACAGCTCTGAGCTAACAATATATGAGACTTTGATTCCAGTCACAGTTTTGTGAGTTCTCTCTGTGGATATGAGAAGTATCACTTAAATTCTGACTCCTGCTAAATGAAACCTCAGATAAGTACTTTCTACAGTAACTTAAAAATGAAGCTATTATGATTCAGTATTCTGCATTTCTTCAGGGTTATTTGACCATATTTGGTTTGTAAAGCTCAAAAATGAATTTTTTATGCCCCATACTAAAATCAGAGCAACCATTGTTTATTTCTATGTAAACTTTTAAGCTCACACTGAATTGCTAATTAATGTCTAATTTAATTGAAATCCCACCATCAATTATAATTTATGTTGCCATTATCATAGTCTCTATTATATAAATCCTGAGAAGTCATCTCAAAAAATTTTTTTGAGTTACTGACTCCCGTCAGTTCTTTATTCCATATTAATTATTACATTTTTCCTGCCATTCTTTCTGTCAGCTCTCATATCTGCTCATGCTTCAAGATATTGTATTATATTCTATCAATTCTGTATTTATCTACCCAATTACTTTGTAAAATCTGCCCAGCTAAACAAAATATTTGAAATTCTAATTGTTTTTATAAAATCCAAGATCTGACATTTTCATTTTCCCTTGCTCTGATCACCTTCTTTAGATATCTTACAATATTGAATAAAAAACAGAAAATGTTAATTTTTATTTTTAATATATATTACAGAAATATAGATGTTTAAAATATTCTAATGTTGTCATCCATGGAAATTACTACAACACCTGCTGCATATATATTTAAGGTGATTGCTTGAGGATCACTTTCAGAATGAGTGACAGCATGTTTATAAAATCCGCTTTATCAGAAATTAATGTAATTGTTTTATTAAAAAAAAAAACCTTGAGATCTATTTTTTTATTCCAAAACTCACATTAATGATGTTTGCTAAGTGAGAACTATTTTTTCAACAGATGTAAAAGAATTTAATATAAAATTTATGTTAAAAATATTTAAAAAAGGACCATTTGTTTCCTTAATGATGCACTATAGTATTCCAGGTTCTGATGTTTATAAGTACAAATAATTTAAATGTTATATTTGCAAGTGGTGAGGATTTCAGAGATAGATGTGTCCAAATTGTACACATTATAAGGAGTTATATGTTTTTTCATGTCAATATTTTTAGTTGTAAGAGCAGATCACATTAACTATCCAATACATTACCCAAATAATGATATAGAAAACCTTAGCAATCTTTATATTGCTGACAATGTTAAATTAATAGCTTTGCATTTTTAATTAAAAATGCAAAAGGAATATGAACAAATATTTGTTAAGAACTTACTATGTTTAGAATGATATGTTAGAAACTTGATATGTTATCAAGACCTGACACAGATGTATTATAACCTCACAAAAATTACTTAAAATTAGAATCTTTATGCCCATCTCAACATCTCTAAATTTTTCCATAAACATTGAGAACAGAATTTATTATATTTTGTGATTTTTACAAAGACATGTAGTTTGCAATATATTTACTTAAACTATCTACTCTTTCTTAATAATTTTATACAAGCCTCCTATGCACGTCATGTTTTTATACTATATAGTTTGGCTATTTTTAATGCAAATGATTAAGTGACTATTTAAGATTTAGGTTATGCTTATTCAGACATATTTGAGATTAAAGTGGAATTTTGTTATATACTGATCTTTTAATTATATTAATTTTTCAAAGCTTCTAATACTGTTTGGCTCATAAAAGCCTCCTGAATATTTTACTCAACCATCTAAAAACAAAATATTATGACAATATTACATTCAGCTCTGTGGTCATAACTGTTGCACAAACTTACTTTAACAGAACTTTTCCCCCTTGCTTTCTCTCCACATAGAAAGGAGGCAAATTGCAAAGCAGATATAGATTAATGAAAAAATACAATTGCTTTGTATGCAGTAGATTTATGTAATAAATCTCCTTGAACTTTTTCACAGTGACAAAGGGTAGAAAGTAGAATGGGCCAGAGCAAAACAATGGTTTTTCCTTTAACTGTAGAAAAGTGGGATATATTTGAGTTTGTTGGAATATGCCTTATCCAGCTTTAATAAATCAGAAGGATTCTTTCCCTTTAATTTTCCAGGTATAAGTTTTGAGGTTTAAAAGCACAATAAAGTGAAATGTACCACAGAGGTTAGAAGTTATGTGCCACAGAATTATTTTTGGAGGAAAGTAATAAATGGTGGTCCCACACTCTTTTGGTTTCTGTTGCTTATGAATTTCTCAGCACTTTGTAGGCCCAAAGAGTCTGATTTAATTTTTACTGCTCATTTTTCTATTGCGTTGATATGTGTGTGTTTTATATTCAGAGAATACACACACAACTGTTTTAGCTACAATTAAATTAACAACATCTATTGAGAATAAACCTTTTTTTTTATTTGAGTTAAGTACAGTACTTCAGTAGGTAAATGCATTTATCTTTTTGACAAAACATTGGTGACAGGTTCTGAAAAACACGACAGTCAAACAAAATGACATCTTTTCTCTCATAATTTTTTAAATAATTTTTATTGTTGAAGTATTACATATGTCCTTTTATTCCCCCTATTGCCTTTCCTACCCTCTCCACTCCCCTTCCCCCACCCCCAAGCCTTCACCACACTATTGTCTGTGTTTGTGGGTTCATTGGTTGATCTCTCCCCACCCTCCCCCTATCTTCCCCTGTCTTCCCTTTGAGGTTTGATAGTCTGTTCAATGTTTCTATGTCTCTGGGTCTGTTTTTGTTCATCAGTTTATGTTGTTCATTAGATTCCACATATGAGTGAGAATTTTATCCAGCTACAACAATCTAGGGTCACAGTTTGCTTTCCTCAGATTTTTAGAAATATGTGTGTATTCTTCCTATCTTTCACTATTATAGATGAGAAGTCTGTTTACATCTATTATGCAGTTCTTTTAAGTAAAAACAAGTTCCCTTTCTCTGAAAGTTTTGTAACTTACAAAAATTCTTACTAACAGGTATACAATTTTAAATATTAATTTATCTTAAAAAGTAAGGTCTTTAAAATAATCTCAGGAAAGCCATCTTTAAATCAGAATTTGCTTCACATTTAAAATTTGGATATTTTGTTTTTCCTGTTAATAATCTTTTAGCAAAAAAATACAATTACTTGTAAAGTTTTTCCTATTAATATATTTCTATTAATATAATAACATAAAAACTATACTAATAAATTCAAGATAAATAATGAAACAAAAACGTAATGTATACATAAAATAAGAATTGATCACTAATCTCCAATAAATTAGAATATAATTTTGGATGATAAGGTGAACACTTATTTTCCTTTAACTGATGTTTATACAATGGAAGTTATTATATTTTAGGTACTATTAAAACTCTGGAGCAATACTGAAACACATAAAGCAAGATTTTATATCTCAAAGTTTAACATTCAATTGGGAAGAGATAGACAATAATCACATAAACAGCACCAACAGAAAAAAAAGAGGTTTTCAAATAAAAATAAAAAATTGGGAGCTGTTAATGTTCTTAAAGAGGAATTTTGTCATATATCGGCATAGCTGACATTTAAAGGTTATATTATTTCTGACACAATGAAGTATAATGGAGATTTGCTAGAAGGACAACCAATAAAATCTCCTCAAAAGTAAAAGTGAAAAACATGTGATTTATGGTGGATGAAACAATATGCTGATTTTTTATTTTATTTTTTATATTTTTTATGTTTTGAGTTAAAAAAGAAGCATAAGTACTATAATTATTTCAATTATGATCTCATTGACTTTTGTTCAAATTATTTACAGAAAAACATCCTCCTTAAAAATACACTCTGTTTGAAAAAAAAAAAAAAGCCAAAACTAGTTTGGCTCAGTGGATAGAGAGTAGGCTGTGGACTGAAAAGTCCCAGGTTTGATTCCTGTCAAGGGCCTGTATCTTGATTGAGGGCACATCCCCAGTAGGCAGCTGATCGATGTCTCTCTCTCATCGATATTTCTAACTCTCTATTCCCCTCCCTTCTTCCCTGTAAAATATCAATAAAATATATTTTAAAAAATACATCCTGATTGTATGTGTTAGTATGATTGCAATTATTTAGATTTGTAAAAATATTGCAAAATTTAGGTGACATTAATTTATCCAAACTTAGTCTTTGTTAAGTGATTTTACTAACATTTTCTGGGGTTGAGTGATGAAATGGCTGATATACGTCTGCATATCATGATATGATTTGACAGCCTATGTTATGAAAAAGTAATGGGTAAAAATGTAGATTATTCTCTATAAAAAACATAAGTATAGTAAATTTTTTACAACTTTTATAACATATTATAAAATATTTCTTTAATATATATTAAAAATAAAAATTAACATTTTTTTGTGTTTTATCCAATATTGTAAGATATCTAAAGAACGAGATAAAAGGAAGAGAAGGGAAAATGAAAATGTCAGATCTCAGATTTTATTAAATCCGCATAAGTAGATGTATTTCTATTATGTGTTTCAGTTAAAAACTTAATCTAAAGGCCAAATTTAAAGGTAATAATTTTGCAATTATTAGCCTAAGGTATAATTTAAAAATAGATGCTTATTTTATTAACTCTTAGTATTACAATGAATGGAATTAAGTAGGTATCATATCTATCACTAAATAGGTCTTGACTATTATTTATTTGGAAATGTTAGGTATTTACTAACTTTAAGAGTTTGGATATGAGACTTGATCAGAAGGACATTGGGACTTCCCACTGCATCCCTGCTGTCATCCAGATAACAGGGACATGAGCATGGCTTCGACCACCTGCCTGAAAACAAAACGGGGCCAATTGGCACGTGTACAATATGGGCATTTTAAAGCTCATTAGAAATGAGCTGGCAAGCAGCAGCAATTTTCCCTGATAAGAATCCCTTGATCTTTTCCAAGGAAATGTCCTTGAACTATCTAGGAGCTCAAATGGACCACAACCCACTACAGTATATCAAGTCTCTATATAATCCTACCACTGCGTAAGTGCAGCATTTTCATTACATCTAATTTAGTTAATTACACTTTACCTACCTAAAGTCTCATGACAGTTTTCATTGGATGCAACATTTAATTGCCTTGCTCCAAAGAGGCATGATTGTGAGCTATTGAACTACTATTCTTCTTAGTTTCAGAACGGTTGTTCTCATTCTTGCTTGGGATAGATTCCTGGGACAGTGTCTTTGAATTTACTTAAGAGAATGGAAAATGTATGTATCCAGTTCAATATAATGTATCCATTATAATGTATACTAAATCTTGGAATATTTTATCTACTAACATTTTTATACATTGGTGTAATGTAAATTCCAGTTCAGTATTTTAATCATAATTTGGAATATACGTATAGGGCGTATATGTGTGTGGGAAAATAACTGCAATAAGTGAACAAAAAATTATATAAAAAAGAGAGTTCATTAATAGATTATAATGTTGAAATTATGCAGAATGTATAATAATGGTAATCTGACACATATATTTACTACTTGGCAATGACAATTAAGAATTAATTGGATATACGTCATGCTGCATGAGATTCAGGTTTCCATAAACACAGTGAAAAGAAGATGCCAACCTCAGAAATTAGGGAGTAGATGGTATTTTGTTTGGAGTTCAAGTAGCTGCTCTATGAGGTATGACAGGATAAGTAGGGCATTTTCTGCTGTTCCAACTCTAAACACCATATTTGATACGTCAACTAATATAACAAAGATAGCAACCAATCATCTTCCTTCCATATCAGCTTGACCTTCTCTCATATTCTTATTAAATAATGTCAAATTAACGTGAAAACATCTATACCAGCATTCAGACAATTATACATTCCTCTTCCTTTAATCTTATCTGTTACTGCAATTATGAAACTACAAGACTTCCTCTGATCTTCCAAGCACTAAGAAATCATTGTTTTCTCTGACTCTTATTTATTTGTATGTTTCATAAGACTTGACAATCTCTGTCACGTACTATCTGTACATAAATCATATATCTCTTGGTTATAAAGTTCACTGGCCAAGTACTTCCTCATTTCTACTAATCATCAGTGAATCATATTAATAAATAAATAATGTATACCCATGTAAAATCTAGTTGAAATTATTTAACTATCATCCAAACCATGAGCTAAATTCTAAGACTGATATTTGGCAATAAACTACTGCAGTCGTCGGCAAACTCATAGTCAACAGAGCCAAATATCAACAGTACAAGGATTGCAATTTCTTTTGAGAGCCAATTTTTTTAAACTTAAACTTCTTCTAACGCCACTTCTTCAAAACAGACTCACCCAGGACGTGGTATTTTGTGGAAGAGCCACACTTGAGGGGCCAAAGAGCCACATGTGGCTTGCGAGCCGCAGTTTGCCTACCACAGGACTACTGGTTTGTGAAATGTGTATGACCACCATTTTTTAGAAACCGAATTTCTCTTTCCAAATATCATTGGAATCAGAAATTATTGGCATTGTACAAGAAAAATAAGTTCCCTCAAAGACTCTTATCTTATTAATACTTTTGTTGGGTAAGTAGGGATAGGATTATAGCCAAAAGCAAATGAGTTAAGTCAAATCCCAAACTGAGGAGGCTTTCCAAACCAAATCTTTCCCTTGGTCACTCTGCCACGTATTGTTCTCTTTCATCCTCCTGGGATAACTTAAGTTTCCTGGGAAACTGACTCTGAGAATGAGATTATTACGTAGTCATTATGTTGGGGAGTGCTTTCTGAAAAGGAAAAACTTGGCAAAGAGAGTAATTGAACTATAATTCAGTCCAATAAAGTTCTCAGCTTCTGAAAAATCATTCTTGAACTGGGATATCTCTTTAGAGTGGTCCTAAACTAAAGAAAGGGGGAAGAGATTTTGTATTTCCAATTCGATCATTCCAAAGACAGGTATAGCCTGAAGAAAAGGAGATCTTTTTCAGCAGGAAGCAGTCAGTAACCTAGAAAGGACTCAGACACCAAACCTTCCTGCAGCTGGAGAAAAGAGTGCCTACATTCTGAAGCAGTGATCTCGTAGCACATACACGGCATGGGTTTCCCACCACCCACATAAGTCCACCCCATACCTTCACTTTCATCTCTCCCAGATTGTTGAAACCTGGGTTTATTTGCATCTTCAGTTCTACAGGGGAAAAGGAACCCTGTCTTTCACCACAGCAGATCTCAACACCCCTTTAATTTGATGATAACAGTTATAAAAAGTCCTTTGTCTAACAACTCCCTTGGTGGGTGGTGCAGATTATAATTAAGAAATTATATTTCCTCTTTTAGATACAGAAGATTCTTCACAAGTTAGAATTTTATTTTAAAACTGTACTAAACATATTTTTTCCTTTGAATATACACATTGGACTAACATAAAAAATGTAATGAGTCTTAAACTTGTACTGCTTTGCATATCATTATGGGAAAGGGGTCTCTAGGATAGCAATGAGACACAGGAAGATAGGAGTTACAGACTTTTGTGTGAGCAGCTAAGCCCAAATCCTTAAATAACAGAAGCTTATTTGTGTGAAAATTACATTTCTGAAAGCCTCAGTGTTTATTTATATTTATGTAATTAAAAATTCGGAAAGAGAATTTCCAAATCACTTTTTAGCAAAGTGAAATTGTAGAGGAAAATTACTTATTGAACTAGATAATGACTCCTACTATTAAGCAAGTTCCAGCAGTATGCAGATTAAGCATTTCTACATAAAAGCAAGAAGCTAAAGAATGCCACAGATGATTGCTTTTCACGAAATACCAGATAAAAAATGGGTCCAGAAATACTAAAGCATAAATTTAGGCAGTGGCCTCCACACATAGGTGGCCTAGTAACATCATTTCTTGAACTAAACACTGTCTTTCCTGGTGAGTTAGGCAGATTCCAATTCGCCTCTTGATGAACTAAATCACATCTTGAGGTAATTTTGCTCTTAGTTACCTACACAGTTTCTGTCCATTTCTTTTTCCAAATTTGATGTGTATCTTTTTTTTTTCCTTCAGCTAGTAGACTAATTTAATCCTGCATATTTTAATGTGGCAGTCAGCACAACTGTGTAATCTGAGGTCCCTTAAGTAGACGGAACCTACACTTATGTGGATGTACTCAACCTTGCTTTTTCTTTGGGAGACACGGCCTTTGCTTTTCTATTCCTTGATATCACATTGAACACCCAAGAGTAAAATTTTAGTCCCAACCATCTGGCTTTTACTGCCTAACAAACAACAAGCCACCCTTTTCCTTTGATTCTCTCTTATGGTTAGAATCTTTAAAGTTTGTCTATATGGCATTATGTCATGTAGATCTTATCACAATAATATAAATTGCGATACTAAGATATAACTAAGAACTTAAAATTATTACTTATTTTTATAGTCGGATCGTGTATTTAGTAATGTTACAAAATGTATTCAACAACTTTAGAAACAAAACTAAAGGACATTATTTTGTCTCATGTGTGTAGGTGTGTGTAGAGTAGCAATTATCTACACTATTAAATTTAAAATCTAATATATATAGATGCAATTTCCAGTGTTAAAATTACTGAGTTACTTAAGAAACAGCTCATTATTAGATTTATGTTATCTTGATTTACTTTTTTAAATAACCTCAATATAACCAATATATCAGAGAATCTTACCAGCATCTGTGATAAGCAAGATTTGTGATAAACAAGATTTCATTAATATTTATACACTAATTTTGTTTTCCCATTTTTTTCACAGTGGATCAAATATTTTCCTCTAAAATGTGTGTATTTATCTGTAAATATTTCACCATAAAAAAAGTTTTTGCTGCAAACTTCAGAGTGCTTTACTTGCAGCCATAAATCCATTTGCTCTTATATTAATTGTTTCCTATTCAGCTACTCCACCATGACTGTACTCTGTGCTTTTGGATGGGACTCTAGTCTACTGAGTTGTCTCATAGCCATACTATTCTTGATGGACACAATGGCTGGTCAATCCTGCACTGCAAGGGTCTACGAATACTTTGAGAGGTACATTCTACTGAAATGCTCTAGTCACGCTATTACAACTCATGATGTTTGAGGCTTCCTAAGGATCAGGAAAGAACACCTTTTTCAAGGTTAAGTTCACTGGTGATTGTGAGGGTGATTTAGGTATTAATATTTTACCTCAATCAAGTCTGTTTGGGCACTGACATGTTGGGGTAATTAAACTAGTTATTCAAGAACACACACACACACACACACACACACACACACACACACACCTGTCTTTGTTAGTGTGAACATTCTGGCTCGTGTAGTGGAGCAGGTGCTCTGTAGTACACAAAGTTACAGCTCCATTCAACTTCCATAACTTATTATGTCTACTTAGCATTCCTTTGACATAAATTGTCTTTCAGGGGCTGTGTCCAGACTGATAGACTCTTTGTTTCCAGATCCATTTCTCATTCTACTGTTATTCTGCTCTGTATTGGGACAGAGAGGGTCAGGCAGACACATGTAAAGTTGGGTTTCACAAGTCCCTTTATGAGCTGGTTTCTAGTTGGAGTCATCCAATGACACATATTGACAAGATAATGTATGGCAACAAAATGAATTGCTCATTTTTATTTATTACTACTTTTACTACCAAGGTTTTAGGGAGCTACCCTAACTTGTTCAATACTTGGTTCTTGCTTTGTTTTATATTTCCACATTTCTAAAATTTTTTTTTAATATATTTTATTGATTTTTCACAGAAAGGAAGGGAGAGGGATAGAAAGTCAGAAACATCGATGAGAGAGAGACATTGATCAGCCGCCTCCTGCACACCCCACACTGGAGATGTGCCCGCAAAGCAAGATACATGCCCCCGATCGGAATCAAACTGAGGACCTTTCAGTCAGCAAGCCGACGCTCTATCCACTGAGCCAAACCGGTCTCGGCTACATTTCTAAAATTTCATTAGATATCATAATATCTTGTGTACCTCAAATATCATGGTAAGGAAAATTGTCCTCACTTTCTCAAATCCCTTAAACTTTTGTCAAAGAATCCAGTCACATGTTGTATACACTCAGACAGCCTTAACCTTTGAAACAAACCAACAAAGAGTGCAGAGTGAGTTTAAGTACCCCTGACACTCATTAAAGAACATTCTGCTTGCAAAGACTGTAAATCTCTTAACAACTAGAGTCTGACTCTTCCATTTGGAGCTTCTGGCAAAGGTTACCATCAAGGTGTCCTGTGACATACTTATCTCTTTCTAGTCCACATTGGAATGGGAAAGAGGTATCCTCTCTGTGAACAAAGGTACAGTTTTGTTGCACGACTTCCAAATGGAGAGGAGCCAGCAAGTATGTTTAGATGGTATTTTTGACTTTCACAGCAGGCACCAGAGCAGTTCTTTCAAAGAACAGCTCTAAATGCCATTAAACTGGTTATAGGAATTTATCCTCACTTAATAACACACAAAGTATCAGTGTTATAATAGTGACATACTATAAAACTAGAAAGGTGAATATATCTTATTAATATTATTTTCCTGCAGATCTGTTCTTTTCAGAGATAAATATGTACAGAAAAAATATGATCATGCTAAAAAGGCAATTTTTAAATCAATTATTAGAAGATAATTAGAAGATAATGGCATGTTTCTTTTTTATTTTTAATACAAATAAAAATTGTAGGGCAGTGCCTGATTTTTAATTCCACCTCAGTAAAAATCGACTCACGTACAAATCTGGCTTGTTGATTGAGTTGTTTCATTAACAATATGAAATGAGACAAGGGAAACACTTGGGAAAACAGTGAGATTTAGAAGCAAAGAGTAAATTCAAAGAGATGATTTGAAGGTTATATGGTAAAAGTTCAGTTTCTCCCACTAATTAGGGCTGTTGGGACTATTACAATGTTTAGCTTCTAGGTCAAATTACATTTAGTTGTTTATTCTGTAACCAAGTGAAAAACTAAAATTAATAACTCTATTACAATACAATTATTTTCCCTTGGAAAACTGTTACTACTTCATATTTTTCCTCCTTTTTAATTTCATTTGATTTGGGCAAACAGAAAAGCAGATGGTTTAAAATTAAAATAACTTAAACTACAATGTTTCCATATTTTAAATTTATAATTTTAAGGTTATTTAATAAAATAACCTTATCACATAAATGCTAACTGTACATTAATGATCTATATATAAAAGTATAATATGCCAAGTGCCCCCTTAGGAGTTTGACTGGGAATTTGATCACTTGCTATAATGTGCACTGACCAACGAGGGATAGCACAGAATGAAGGAAGCCCCTAGCTAGTAACCAGCAGTTGGGGAAGGGAGGTCCCAGCCAGCAGCCAGAAGGTCCTGATAGGCCCTGATTGCCAACCAGGCCTAGGGATCCTTCCCATGCATAATTTCATGCACCGGGCCTCTAGTAATATATAATTAAACTAGTGGCCCAGTGTATAAAACCTATGCACATTAAAATGCAATTAATTAGAGGGAATAACTTAATATTGCTATTTTCCCTTTCTCTATAATAGAAGTGTCAGAGATGAAAGAACATTAGTAAAATATATACGAAAACTTTCCTCCTGTCAGAATCTGGGGTGCACACCCACATGTGCCTCAAAATCACGTGAGACCCAGGCACAGCCACCTCTCCCCAATTGGGCTCAATCCAGACCCTCCCACTCTTGTCAAGCCCCAACATACACGGCATGTAACCTCAGGTCCCCTGGCTCAGTGACAGGGTGTAGGGCATGGCCTGAGGTCCCTCAGGCCAGACCAGAGTGGGGGGCATGCTTTGAGGTTCCCCCATCAAGCCCGGCCAGGTCTGGGGCATGGCCTGAGATCCCCTGTCAAGCTTCGCCAGGCATGGGGGCAGAATCTCAAGTCCCCCATCAAATCCCACCAGCAGAGAGGTTGAAACCTCAGGTCCCCTGTCAAGCCCCGCTGGGTTGGGGGCATGGCCTGAGGTCCCCTGTCAAGCCCTGCTGGGTGGGAGGTGCAGCCTGAGGTCCATTTGCCTGGTGCTGAAGGGAAGGGAGCAGCTTGAGATCCCCTAGCCCAGAACCAGGACAGGAAGTGCACCTTGAGGTCCCCTGTGAAGCTCTGCCGGGTATTGGGCATGGCCTGAGGTCCCCTGTCAAGCCCTGCCAGGTGGAAGACACAGCCTGAGATCCCCTGTCAAGGCTTGCTGGAGGGGGGACATGGACTGATGTCCCCTGTCAACTGCATAGGGGTGGGGGAGGGCTTAGCCTCAGTTCCCTGCTGATTGCTCTTTAAGGCTCCTGATGGGAACTTAGCCTTAGCTGTGGGTGCAGTCCTCTTAATGATGGAATGATGGTCAATTAGCATATTTCCTCTTTATTAGATAGGATTGCCAGTCATAAATTCTTCTACATTCAAAAGATCTTTATTAAACAGAAATAGGTTCTAAGACCACCAAACCCAAAATTGTTTTCCCTAACTAATAATTTTACATTCCAGAGTAGATGCTATAGGAGAATGGCCTCACTTTTTATGATCATTGAAAATTATTTTGGGAGAAACCAAGATGGCCACATAGGTAAACACCTAAACTGCTGCCTCTCACAACAGTTTCAAAACTACAACTAAAATACAAAACAGACATCATCCAGAACCACACAAAGGATGGCTGAGCACAAATTCTACAATTAGAAGGAAAGAAAAAAGCACACTGAGACTCAGAGGAGCTGCAGGAAGCAAAGGTATTGAGACACGTGCAGAGAGGACTGGCAACTGAGTGTGCTTCTGGCTTTTTCAAGCAGGAGGGAGACAAAAGCTCCCAACCGTGCTGAACTCCAGATTCATAAAGGGTGAAACTAGACTGTTAGGAAAGAGAAAAGCACACCAAGACTCAGAGAAACTATGGAACGCAGAGGTACCAAGGCCTGTACGCCTAGAGGGCGGGCAACTGAGTGCACGGCTGGCTTTCTCAAGTGGGAGGGAGACAAAAGTTCCCAAAAGCTCTGAACTTCATTTCCGGGTGAGACTTTGGGGACCCAGACTCATTTGGGGAAAAACTGGACTACTTTAGCAGTGGGCAGAACTTGAAGGTGACTTTCTCTCAAAGATGCTTGTAGTGATTACCAGGGGAAACTGAGACATAGGGGCTTATTAGGGCAGGGTTTATAGGAAACCAAATGTCTCCTCTGCCCTGAGACTCTGCCCTATCCAAGGTGAGCACAGAGGCTTTTGCAAATCTTGTCTCATAAGGGTATCTCCAACACAGAAGTTCTCCCAGAGTAGACACAGCTGATCCTCACAGCCAATTGGCCTGGAGGTCAATTTCTCCCAAGGATACCAACAAAAATCAAGGCTTATCTATACCAAGACTGTACACACAGCCCACCAAGAGGTACACCAAGAGTGTCCACCTCAGGTAACTGGGGAGGCTGAGCCGCTGGGCCCGATAAGACACCTAGCACACACAGCCACTCTATCAACTTAGGGAAGAAGCCAAAATGAGGAGACAAAGATACAAATAACAAATGAAAGAAATGAAAGAAAGCAAATGACTGCATATAGAATTCAAAACCATGGTTATAAGGTTTTTCAAAAAATTTCTAGGAAAGGTCAATAAATTTAATAAGACCCTTGAGGATATGAAAAAGGACCAACTAGAAATTAAGCATACACTGACTGAAATAAAAAATATTATACAGAGATCTAACAGCAGACTAGAGGATCGCAATAATTAAATCAAAGATTTGAAATACAAAGAAGCAAGAAACACTTAACCAAAAAAAAACAAAAAGAAAAAGGAATAAAAAAATATGAAGAGAGTGTAAGAAAACCTGGGACAACTTCAAGTGTAACAACATCAGAATTATTGGGGCACCAGAAGAAGGGAAAGGGCAAGATATTGAAAACCTATTTGAAGAAATAATGACATAAAATTTCCCCCACCTGGTGAAAGAAATAGACTTACAAGTCTAGAAGGCACACAGAACCCAAACAAAAGGAACACAAAGAGGACTCCACCAAGACACATCATAAATAAAATGTCAAGAACACAAGACAAAGAGAGAATATTAAAAACAGCAAGAGAAAAACAGTTAATTACCTACAGGGGAGCATCCATACAACTGTCAGCTGATTTCTTAACAGAAACGATGCAGGCCAGAAGGGAGTGGCAAGAAATATTCAACATGATGAATAGCAAGAACCTACAACCAAGATTACTCTACCCAGAAAAGCTATCATTCCGAATGGAAGGTCAGATAAGGTTCTTTACAGGTAAGAAAAAGCTAAAGAAATTCATCACCACTAAACCAGGATTATATGAAAAGCTGAAAGGTATTCTTTAAGAAGAGGAAGAAGAAAAAGGTAAAGATAAAAATTATGAACAACAAATACATATTTATCAACAAGTGAATCTAAAAATCAAGTGAATAAAACAAATCTGATGAACAGAATAAACTGGTGAATATAATAGAATCAGGGGCATGGAAAAAGAATGGACTGACAATTCTCAGGGGCAAAGGGGTGTGGGGGATGCAGGAAGAGACTGGACAAAAATCATATACCAATGGATGGGGACAGTGCAGGGGGAGGTAAAGGCAAAGGGTCGGGTGGGAACCGGGTGAAGGGAGTTATGGGGAGAAGAAGAGGAACAATTGTAATAATCTGAACAATAAAGATTTATTGAATAAAAAAAGAAGATTATTTTAATTCCAGTTCTGTGTCTATATTATTTTGATGGAGATTGTACATTCCCAATTTCCCAGTCATTCTGTTTCTTTTGTTATATCATGCTTTCATTGTATCAGTGAACAGATAGACAGAAGAGGACATAAAAAACACATTAATACAAAGTTTTACAAATTATGTTTAGCAAACATCCATGTAACAGCCTCCTGGGTTAAAATATCATCAGAATTGCAGATTTTACCCACAGTCCTTGAGAAATCTAAAGACAGTCTCCACCTAATGGAGATAATCATAGTACGCCTTTTTGGTAATCACTTCCTTTAATCATCTAAATATGCATCCTTATTCAATGTAGCTTGGTTTCTCCTGTTTAAAACTTTATAAAATAGAACTGTATGATATGCAATCTTTGTGTGTCTTTCTCCCTTTCCTAAACACTTATTGATATGTTTTACACCTTTTTCTGTTGGGTTGATTTTGTATATATACTAGAGGTCCGCTATATGTAATTTGTGCATTGAGTGGGGGAGGGGAGCCTCTCAGTCTGGCCTGGACCCTCTCCAATCCAGGACCCCTTGGGGAATGTGTGACTGCTGGTTTGTGCTCGCATTTTTAACAGATGACAGCTCCATTTTGTTTCTTTCTTTCCATGCTTCAACTCATAGGACTCAGTAGGTATTCAAAGTGTGCACACATTTTGGGGGGACACCCTGTATATCTCTAGTCAATGGTGAAAGGAACCAATGGCGGGTTTGGAACCCCCCGACAGGGAACCTCACTTACTCCCCAGCTCTTTCAACTCCACTTTCCACCTTTGTGAACAGCGGGAGAATCGATGTTTTCTCTCATTAACTCAGAAAAGCACATCTTGTCACCCGCTGCCCTGCAGGAGTGTACTAGGCCCCAAGCGAATGAGCTCAGTCAGAGCAGCCTTTGCTCATGGGTACCGGCACCCAAAGTGCACATTCTTCCTCTGCAGTGGCCCCAACTATCCCACCGTTTCACTGAGAGAATGGAACTTCTCACCTCCTCTGGGTTCCCGATCTTAAACCCTGACTGAAGGCCTCAGTGAGGGCCATCCGTGCTCACCAGGTGTGTCTATCTGTACCTGCTCCCTCTTCTGCACGTGCATTAGCCCCACAGAGGTGATCTCATGGCTGCACTGGCCTCCATGGGAACAGGGCATCACCACTCTAGCCCCTTACTATCATCTCACAGGCGCCCACCCCCAGCACCCAGAACATCCAGACACTCTCCAAAGGACATAAGCAAGCCAGAGAGGACATGTACATGTCCTACAGGGGATGTAGGGAAGTGTGGCAAAGGGGCAGGTGGGGAATTTGCATGTGCCATAGTCCAGGACTGTTGCAGGTGCGCATGGGTGACAGTGCTTGCACACCAAGCAGGGAGGGAGAGGATGCAGACCTGTGGCTGTGCAGATCCACAAACCCCCATGGTGCAACCAGGAGGACATCAATCTGGCCTGCCAAGGTTGCTGTCCCTGGAATTGCACACCTTCTGGGCCAGGAGACAGGAGTTGCACACCCATTCTTCGGCACTAATGGCCTGCAGGTGCTACTTCCTCTTGGTCTACAGGCTCCACTTAGCATGCTGACAGCTGCCACCCCTGTCATGTGGGGAATACAGGCTTCCCTCCACTGGCCCTCCCCCCCGCTTAGAGGGTCTCTGCACATATTGCCCATTAGCCTGGAATGGCCGGGGTGGGGTGGGCCATCTGCCTTTATTGTCTTAGTGACAAAGACAGAGGGTCCACCCCTCCTGGCTGCTCCACATCTCTTCACCTGGTCATTGCCCACAGGTCCTCTGTGGCGGGGCAGGGCGGGGCAGAGTGGGATGTCTGCATCCTAGCCTGGCCACTGTCACCTTTGTTGTGGAGTGACCTTCAATTTGCATGTTTCCCTCTTATTGGCTGTGGGCATTGTCATCTTTGTTGCAAAGTTATGGTCAATTTGCATATTCCCTCTTTATTAGGTAGGATATAAATAACCTCTGGATGCTTTATTGACTCTGTACATAGATTCATTGACTAGTATATATATCACAAATATTTTTGCCTGCTCTTTCATTTGTTTACTTTATGATATATTTTGATATATTTTTTATTGTATATCTATGTTTTTATCATACATCAAAAGAGGCCCTTGTTGATGTAATAAACCAATAAAATTAAATAAAATGTATACGGATTGTGAAAGGACCACAATTAAGTACATAGAGTCTAAAATATTTCAAAAATTGCAAAACTTTCTATGCTAATTGACTTTGTGACCCTAAAAATGTATTGCATAATTAGCATTAAGCAGAAGTGAATACAAATTAATTGTATTTTACAGGACTATAGACTGCTTCCATGTAGTTCCTAGCACCAGGGTACTTGTTAAAAACTATTTAATAACCAACATGGCATGGGATCTTTTATCAATTCAGAAGATATACAGAGAACATCAATTTGTTAAAAATAAAATTTGTATTTGAAAATAGTTTTCTTTTTCATTAATACATCAGAATAATTCAGCTTAGTGAAGCCTGAAAATAATTATCTCTGTCAAAATTATGAATTTTATTGCTTGAAGTTTACAAAGCACTTTACATAAATTATTTCAATGATTACTATAATTCTGTTTTCTCTATTGTAATTGTAATTTAATCTCACCAAATTATTTTATTTAAAAATTAAAATTTAGATAAATTACTATGAATTTCTCTGCTCATAATTTAAAATGATTTCAGCTGCTAAAATTAAAATAAACTATTTCTATAAAATTATTTTGATATCTACATATTCTTTATATATATAACATATATAGAATCTTATCTAATAGGCTTGATCCAATTACCAGCAAAATCTAATTTAGAAAGAAAAAAAAAAAAAACACTAAAAATACACTTCCAAAAATAACTGTGTTTTGACTCAACTAAGAGTACCTCAGTAATAAAATTTGCATAAGTGCCACTTGCATATACTGTACATACAAAAGACTGAGCAAAGTGTTATATTAATAAAACTGTTTTGTATTTCTCTAATAAAATGAAAAAATCATATTTATTAAGCATTGTTTATATGTCAAATGTTATCCTAAGCACTTCAGAAGCATTCATTTATTTCTTCCTAACAACAAAATTCACTCATCCTTATTAGTAGTCTGCTGGTATGTGGTTACATGAAAATATGCATAATGGATAATTTTTCATGGTGTTACCATCATTATATAGTGACTAGAGGCCCGGTGCACAAATACATGCACTGGTGGGGTCCCTTGGTCTGGCCTATGGGATTGGGTCGATATCAACTCTCCAACAACCCTTGAGGGGTCCTGGATTGCAAGAGGACACCGGCCAGGCCAAGGGACCCCACTGGTATACAATCAGGGCCAGAGAGGGACATGGGAGTTTGGCCAGTGGGAAGGGATCAGAGGAAAGCAACAGGGCGTGTCAGCCCATGTCACTCAGTCCTGATTGGCTGGACCCAGCACCAACTAACCTACCAGTCAGAGTGTCTGCCCTCTGGTAGTCAGTGCACATGATAGCGAGCAGTTGAGCAACTTTAGCATATAATTAGTACATTATGCTTGGTTAGTTGAACAGATAACTGGACACTTAGCATATTAGGCTTTAATTATATAGGGTGTTATGTGTCTTTATCATTAAAATATTAGTATTTTATTTACTGCTTACTCCAAAATTGATGATATACTGAATGAAGTGTTAATAATTTGAATATATCCTATACTGAGAAGAAAGATGTTTGCAAATATAAAGTATTTCTCATGCAAAGCTACTGAGTTTATTTCTAAAGACAATTAGCAAACTAAATCAAGAGTTAAGTTAGATATTACCCAAAGCCATACTCTTGAGATAGGTGCTGATATGAAAAAAGGAAAGAGGTTTATTCAAATTGCCAGCAATTCAAGAAGATGGGGAGATATGTCCTCAAGAAAACTAATGTTAAGGTCTCTATGCAGGTGTAGGCTTTTATAAGGATAGAGAAGTAAAACAACAAAAAAATCAGGGGAGAGGCATGGACATGCAGGCAATGTTCTTTCTGCTTCCAATATGGATTCTCATAGTCAGTCTCCTTGTTGGCCATTTGGTTGAATTCCCATGTCTGAGTGGTTAGAATTAGCCAAGGGCTTGAAAGTCATGTTGCTCCTTAGGTTCACTCACAAAGGAATTGAAATTGCTGACTCTATCAAGATACACTTAGAAAGAAACTTTCAACGAATTCATGTACCAGTGGAGTCCCTCAGCCTGGTCTGCATCCACCAAGAAGCTCTGGATTGCAAGAGAGTGCAGGCCAGGCCAAGGGACCCCACCAGTACACAATAGGAGTCAGGGAGGGGTATGGGAGGTTGGCCAGACAGGGAGGGAATACAGGAGGTCTCCAGGGCATCTTTGACCTATCTCACTCAGTCACGATCAGCCAGACCCCAGCAGTAAGCTAACCTACCTGTCAAAACATCTGCCCACATTGGTCAGTGTACATCATAGCAAGTTGTTGAGTTGCTTTAGCATATCATTAGCATATTATGCTCTAATTGGTTGACTGGCCAACCAGACACTTAGAATATTAGGCTTTTATTACATAGGATAATTGATTCATTACCTGTTACACTAATTATGTAAATAGTCTAACAATTAGCAAAGCCCTAGCTTTGCTAGATGTGGGAGATTAGAATATGCTATCTTAAAATATGCTATTTTAGCATAAGGATTATTTTGAATTGCAGACAATTAAGAAACAGCTGACACCAAAGAGAGTTTTCTGCCCTCTCCTCATTTATCCCCAATTTACCTAAAAACAAGACCCTTAACATCCCAGAAGTTCCTGAGAGGAATCTACATATTTATACTAAAACACCCTTATCTACCATTAGCTCTCCCTCCACCCCATATTTACCTTTCAGGTTTTCTACTTGGGAAAACCTAAATTCCAAAGCATTCTGTGAATAATAAATATCAAGCCCTTCAACAAATAAAATGTTTATATTTCAACCAGATACGTCCAAAATTATTTGGGACATCAGGTGTTTTTCAAGGAATTTATTTTTCACTGAAACATTTGAGATATGCTGAAATTTAAAAAAAAAATCTTTTAGCATTAATAGGAATCCCCTGCCTCAGTGTCATATAATTGTCAAATAAGCACATGCATGGAATAAGCACATATATATTATAAATTTTAAATATATAGGACACAGAGGGCATATGTCCAGTTCTTAGCCACAGATTCCAACAAATTACATACTATTTGGCCACTATATAAACAATAGTAGGAAAATATAGTCTAATACCAAAGCTATTTACTTAGTTATTCTATGAAATAAATTAAAATTTAAAATATAAGATATGTTGACAAAGAAAATCTAAAAATCAGTAACGGCAAAAAAATAAAAGAAGGAAAGAAAGAATCTCAAGACCTTGCTAAATATTTTGAAAATCAACCAGCATTCACCATGAGTTTTACTTCTTTGTCAAAAGGAACAATAACACATTACAGTGATATTTCTGGCTCCTTGGCTTTTGCATAATGTATGGCATAGTGGAATTCATTAGTATGCATTCTTTGCCAATGAATGGGACAGTTTCCCATTGTGTAGTGGTGTAAAGGAATCCTGAACAACTGGAAATAAAGAATAATAATTAAAAAAAAGAAATTGATTTGTATGAAACATTTATCAAAATAATACCAAGAAAATTATGTTTCAACTTTTAAAATATCTATGAGTTGAGTTTTGCTTTCAGCCAATATAGGACATATATGATACAGTAATCCTGATCATCAACTCACACTTATTTTAATGTATCTTTAATACCACTAAACAGAGAATTCATTTTTAATGACATAAAATTAAGAATAATTTCTGTCAAAATATTTTTCAAGTATGAACAGTAAATTAAGACTTTAAAGTTGACTCTACAAATATGAAAACTTGATATTTAAGTAGTCTAACGCTAAGGTGTGATTAGTTTCCTAATTTGTACATTTCATTGTGATAGGTCATAAAAGCAGAGAACTGACATTTGGGTCACATCAGTATTTTAGTCAAGTAAGTTTGATAATCACCTTAAACAGATTTCCCATTAGGCTTAGAATAGTGCTTAATGTTATATATTGCTAAGGTAGCTCTCTCTGTTCCTATATTGCCATTTGTACATACAATTTAAGTTTATGATTTCATGTGGAATCCCAAGAGAAAAATTTGTCTACAATATTCCTCCCACAAGGTGTACTTATTTTGCCGTTAATATTAACAACCATTACCATGTGATAAAAACAAGCACTCATTCTTTTCCTAAAATCAATATGGTGTAATATAAATGTTGACAATTTTAAATTATATATCTGTTAGTTTTTTTTTCATTCTACTTTGAATATGAGTGATTTTTACCAAACCACTAGTTGATTCTACATAGCATTGTAAAAAATACAAATTTTAAATTCAGTGATATAAAAATGGTTTTTAAAATATTTTTTACTTAGTTTATACTGCATTTAAATTTTTTTTCTCCTCAAAGCAAGATTTTTACTCTTCTTTCTTTTTTATTTACTGCCATATGGTTATGTTTGTTTCCTCTTGAGAAAATGTATTTTATTACTATAAATTGAATTTATGATATAAAGTTTTCATGACTCATAAATTTAATCATTCCTAAAAGATAGTACATATTCCTCAACTAATTATTAAAATAATTTTTAAATGAATTATTTTATAAATTCTAATTCACTGACTTAAATTCAAATTCTATCATTTGTGAAACAATGAAGTTTGATTGCTATAGGCTGAATATACTAGTAAGTGCAAAAAGCTTACAACAAATGAGTCTTATGGTAGGTCAAATATGGAACAGCATATTCTTTTCTTATTTTGAAAGGTAAAAAATTACTTTTAAGTATAATTGCAATTACTCATAGTCATAAGTAAGTATAAAATTGTAACAAGGTCTCATTAAATTAAAAATTCATGGCTGAAGAGTCTCAGAATATGCAGACTTTAAAAAGGAAGTTAATGGCCGAGACCGGTTTGGCTTGGTGGATAGAGCATCGGCTTGTGGACTGAAAGGTCCCAGGTTCAATTCTAGTTGGGGGCATGTACCTTGCTTGAGGGCACATCTCCACAGTGGGGCGTGCAGGAGGCGGTTGATCAATGTCTTTCTCTCATCGATGTTTCTGGCTCTCTATCCCTCTCCCTTCCTCTCTGTAAAAAATCAATAAAATATATTTTAAAAAAAAGGAACTTAATGAAAGACACAAAGTGCTATAAAAATAAAGTATGGACATGACACTAACACAATGATATTCAACCACTTTTTAAAATATATGTTATTGATTTTTTTACAGAGAGGAAAGGAGAGGGATAGAAAGTTAGAAACATCGATGAGAGAGACAGGGCCCCTACTGAGGATATGCCCACAACCAAGGTACTTGCCCTTGACAGGAATCAAACTTGGGACGTTTCAGTTCACAGGCCGATGCTTTACCCACTGAGCCAAACCGTTTTCAGCTCAACCATATTTTATCTCATGAAACACATAAACTAAAATTCTGTAACTATATATTATATATATTTTTGCCATTCTGACAAAAATGATAGGTATAATTTTTATTAAGTTACAAAAAAAAAAAAGAAAGAAAAACGAGAGAGAGAAATTACCTAATCTTTTTGCTCCAAAGTGTACAGGTGCCTATATTTGTATATTAGATTTCTGGTACGAAAAATTAACCAATATATTTGTATATTCGATTTCTGGTACCAAAAATTAACCAACCAGACACAACCTTATTATGTATTATGATCAATAATATGCATCCCTATTATATGACTGACATATTTATGGTTTAAGGCAGAGCATTTTCACCCAAGGCTATTGTTGGGTAGGCTGTTGTCATATATATATATGACAATAGCCTTGGGGGATGTATATTTTTTATATATATATTATATATATTTTATTGATTTTTTACAGATAGAAAGGGAGAGAGATAGAGAGTTAGAAACATCGATGAGGGAGAGACATCGATCAGCCGCCTCCTGCAAGCCCCTTACTGGGGATGTGCCCGCAACCAAGATACATGCCCTTAACCGGAATCGAACCCGGGACCTTTCAGTCCACAGACCAACGCTCTATCCACCGAGACAAACTGGTTTCGGCTGTTGTCATATTTTTTATTTGACAATTTAAGGGAAAAGAGGTCAGAGCCCATAACTAAATAGTAAGATATCGCATGTTTTTAAAATTCTTCTGGCACAGTGGTCGACAAACTGTAGCTCACCAGCCACATGTGGCTCTTTGGCCCCTAGAGTGTGTCTCTTCCACAAAATACCATGGCCTGGGTGAGTCTATTTTGAAGAAGTGGTGTTAGAAGAAGTTTAAGTTTAAAAAATTTGGCTCTCAAAAGAAATTTAAATCCTTGTATTGTTGACATTTGGCTCTGTTGACTAATGAGTTTGCCAACCACTGTAATCTGGTACATCAGTGTGCCTGCTTTGACACACCAGCACACCAGTTGAAAATCACTGCCCCAAGGACACATATATTTTAGAACTGGAAAGAACAAAGAGATGATTCAATCTTAGGCTACCTGACATAAAGAAGTGATGTTCAAATTCAGATCTTACAATTCCAGGTCCTTTCCCACTTTGAGTAATGACTGCATTCTGTCATAGTAAGATGGATTTGAAATCAGTATTTTAATTTCATCTACTAGAGTAGAGCATTTGTATTGAAAGTATAATTAGAACAAAATATAGTAGAATTATCCCACACATCAAATTTTTAGACACTTTCTGCTCATTTCAACCACCTCATTCAACTTTTAGAACATTTTAAACATTCACAATGATAATGTTGTCCAAAATATCTTCAAGTATTTATCTCTCTATTATTGGTTAAATGTACAAGCCTCCATTTCTCCATGTCACTGCCAGATACAAGTTCCTTCAATCAATTAAAGTTTGACATCCAGGTCATAGTCTTCCTCTCTACTCTGTATCTTGCCATCGTTTTGAACATTTATTCAACAATTGAACTTTGGTATTCCATCTCCTCCTCAACCCTAGTCATCTTCTAAAACCCATTTCAGCCACTCACTTGCATGCACATATCATAGACATTATTACTTCTTAGAAATTAAAAAAAAAATAAATGTAGACAAAGAAAAAGAAATCCTGCATTCCTAGATTGCTCATTCAATCAGCAGCATTAGGAGCAAGATCAGTTAACCTCTGAGTGCCTTCCAAGATCTTCCCTTCCCAATCCACATCTCTTGTCCATAAAGTAATTTTAATTTCCCTGACTGAGATGGATGAAGGATTAAAGAGTTGGTGAGAATGCTGATTAGAACTAATTTTATTTTATTTTTTTATTTTTTAAATATATTTTATTGATTTTTCACAGAGAGGAAAGGAGAGGGACAGAGAGCCAGAAACATTGTTGAGAGAGAAACAGATCAGCTCCCTCCTGCACACCCCTTACTGGGGACGTGCCTGCTACCAAGGTACATACCTTTGATCGGAATCAAACCTGGGACCCTTCAGTCTGTAGGCTGATGCTCTATCCACTGAGCCAAACCGGTTTCGGCTGAACTAACTTTATTTTAAATGTTTGTTCCCTATTGTAGTGGATGATGTGACCTTTCTGTTATTTAGTTCTCATTCCCTGTAAAAATAGTATATACCTGTCCATATGACCATGTGATTTATAATGTTTTGCTATGAGAAGAGTATTCTTCTCACTCTACTGTCAGATTTAGCTATGTGTCTTGCTCAGGCTAATGCAATGTGAATTCAGATTCTGAGCAGAAGGCTCAACTATCTTTACATGTTTCCATCAGTGTTCTTGCCAAAAGAACAATGTGCTCCAGTTTGAGGTTGCTCCTCAGCTTGAGTCCTAGAATGAAAAGATAAATGGAGCAGAGCTGTAAAGGTAGCAAGGAATAAATCATTATTGCAGTAAGTGCGGCAGGTAATGCATAGAGGTCACAGAGAAACTGCAGTGATAATCAGGACGGTCAGAGAGAATTAGGCTGTTTTGGCATATGAGGTGTCCCAAAGCAGACTGAAGAGGGCCAAATACTGAGGAGAAAATAAAGCATTAAAAGCATTTTTAAAATGTAGCGCTGTGAGTTTTACAGGATGATTTACAAGGCAGGTGAATGAATTGGAATTTTTAAAATTTATTTTGGTTCCTGAATGGTATTCTTGAAATGTGAGACCATGCTCAGTTTAAATAAGGTGCCCCAGGCTTCTATCAAGAGTATATAAAAACAGCAAACATTTACTGAATGTCCATCACTTTGAAATTAGAAATTAATGTAATACTTGAAGAATTTACTGTAATGTAGTACCAATAGAAAAATGAGGTTTAGTGAAGACTTGCCCAAGGAAACATTCTAATAAGCAGCACTTTTTCAATTCTAACTCAGGCCTGTTTCCTTAAATCTCTTCCATCTTAAATAGTTCCTTCTATGTAAAGCACCATATCCTCTACCTTTCCTCCCATTATCTGAAGTTGGCTTCCATGACCAGGGAGTTAATTCCCTCATTTTCCTCCAAATCTCTCTGGGCCCTCATTCTCATTCTCTTTGAAAGGTTTCTCTTTCTTTGTATGACCTTTAAATTTTGTCATATTTAAGAGCTCCAGCTTATGCAAGCTTTCTTATTCTAGACATTCTCCTATGTAGTAAAAATGTCACTCATGCTGTATCTCTAGCTCAGCCCTAAACCTGTGACTTATCCCTCCAGTATCAGCTCATTACATAAAAACATTCAACCTAGATCCACAAACAAAAATCTAAAAAAGAATACATTATTTTTATATATTATTATTTTAAAACACTTAACCATTTATCAGACTTTATTGGTTCAACCTCTAATATCTCTTGCAGGCAATTCCATGGCAATCACCGTACATAGTCTGAAATGTCTGCTGATTACTGTTCTGCTTCTAGATGTTCTTCTCTATAGTCTATTCTTTACAATAAGACCAGAGCAATTATTGTTTGATTAATAGATTGTTATGATTTTTATTTTATCTTATACTTCATTGAGATAAAATTGATAAAACGTGTACGATATGTTCGTTCGGCACATTTATATATGTCCATATGATTTCTACAGCAGCATTAGCTAACACATATAACATGTCATATAATATCATGACATTTTGTACTGAGAACTTTTAAAATCTAGTCTCTTAGAAACTTTGAAATATTTAATACAGTATTTTGACTACAATCACTATGTTGTGCAATAGATATCCCAAATGTGTTTATCAGTAGTTGCAAGTTTGTACCATTGACATCGTTCCAGTTCCACTACCCTCAAGCCCTGGTCACATCATTCTAACTCTTTGTTTTTGCAAGTTTAGTATTGTTTAAGATGCCACATATAAATGATATCATACAGGTTGTTTTTTTTTTTTTATCTCTGTCTGAATTAATGTCTAATGTCCGCCAAATAACCTTCTCAATGTCGTCCAGGTGGCAGGGGCCGAGGCAGAGGTGGTTAGGGGTGATTAGGCAGGCAAGCAGAATGGTTAGGGGTGATCAGGCAGGCAGGCAGGCCAGCGGTTAGGGGCCAGCAGTCCCAGATTGTGAGAGGGATGTTGGACTGCCAATTTAGGCCCAATTTTGCAGGGATCTATGTGGGATCAGGCCTAAACTGCCAGCAGTGGGACATCCCCCAAGGGATCCTGGATTGCAAGAGGGTGCAGGCTGGCTGAAGATCCCCCTTCTCCAGGCATGAATTTTGTGCAGTGGGCTTCTAGTATTAATATAAATACAAGTAATACACACACAACTCCTACTTATGAAATATCAAAATGTTCTAAAATAAGAACTTGCAACATTATTGAGCTAGAAATACCTGAGTCTATAGAAAATAAGCAAAATATAAAGAGAAAAAAAGACCTCTACAGGGATAAAAAAAAGTGAACCAAATTACAGGGAAACAAAAAGAAAATGCAAGCAAAACAAATGCTAAGTTTAAAATAAGTAATTAATCACAATTTAATTTGAAATATTCTGTTGCAAATACCTTCTCCCAATAGACTACAGTCTATTGCAGAAGTATCTCTAGAGTCTTGATTGTTGAATTCATAAAAAAGTATTGGCCGAGACTTGTTTGGCTCAGTGGATAGAGCGTCGGCCTGCGGACTGAGAGGTCCCGGGTTCGGTTCTGGTCAGGAGCATGTGCCTTGCTAGCGGGCACATCAGTGTGGGGTGTGCAGGAGGCGGCAGATCGATGTCTCTCTCTCATCGATGTTTCTGACTTTCTGTCCCTCTCCCTTCCTCTCTGTGAAAGATCAATAAAATATATTTAAAAAAATAATAAAAAAATAAAAGCATTGGTTGGAGATGATGAAAATAAAGGTGAGGAAGATGATAGTAACAATAAGTAGTTAAAGGAAAAGAGACAGAATAAAGAGACATTAGAAGCCTTTGAATATTCCAAAAATTAATGCCTTCGAAGTTTCCAAAAATTAAATCCTTATACTATATGCTTTATGCAGATTAGTAAAGCCCATGCATATAACACAAATGGGAGAAACTACCAACCTTAATTTTATGTAAGTAAAGACCCTCAGGAGTGTAGTTTCAGGTAGAGATTGTGTGGAAACGAAAATAAAGTAGCAGAGTCCTTGAAGAGGTGACAAAATGACCTCACATCAGATGGAGACCATGCTTTGTAAGAAAATCTGGGTGTGAACACTTTAGATCAGAGCACTGACTGCTGGGCATAGGAAGAAGGGCTTTGAAAGAGCATGGGAGAATAGGTGGAAGGACTGATTGCAGACAATTGGAGTGATTTGAAAATGGACTACATATTAATCAATAGTAGATCAATGTTAAATTTTTTGGTAAGATGAGGTTAGTGTTCTTGTGTAAGAAATTGCCACTGTCCTAGGGCAGGGGTCTTCAAGCTTTTCTGTAAATGGACAGATGAAAATATTTATAGTAGTGAATGTCCCATGTAAAACTACTCAAGTGTGTTGTTATAGCATGAAAAAAGACATGAATAATACATTAATGCATGTAAAGCTTCCTTCCAATAAAATTATATACAAATACAGAAGTGGACCAGCTTTGGCCTATGGATCATAGCTTGCCAAAGCTGACTTATTTAGGAAGGAAGTATCATATCTCCATGATTCCTCAATGATTCTCCCAAACTTTACAAAACACATACACACATACACACACACACACACACACACACACACACAGGGACAAGGACACTGAGCAGTTCCTATGTGTTAATCTCTGAGTTAGGCACTTAACATGTATCAGTTCATTTAATCCTGGACACCAGTCATTACATAGATATATAGGTTAAAAAATAAATACTCTATATTCATTCTCATTTCATTAGTGAGGAAACAAAGGCACACAAACTTAATTAGCATATTGGAAATCACCTGTGTAGTTATAGGGAGAGCCAGGTGGTGAACCGTGATATTCTAATTCCAAAGCCTGTGACATTAATGCCTAAAAACTTCTTTAATAACACATAGATGCAATTTCAGCTCTATAACCTAAAATGAGATCATACGCCTACCACTTGTCTTTTCTGAGTTTTGTTTCATTACAACTTAAACATGAGTGACAAGATAATAAGTTTACATACATTTTTTTTCCATTCAAAAATTCTAAGGTTCTTATTATCATATCATGCACCTTTACCATTTTGTGTTTAAGTCATTTCAGCCCAAGGATCAGTAAAATAAAAGAGGTACACATAATGGCATCTTAGCTCTTTTAGGTCAAAAATCATATAATTCTGTCAAGAGTTATTGCATCCTGACCCAATTACTGAACTGAATGTGAATGAGGGCATCCCTGATTCATGGACTGCATTCTCTGTAGAAGCACTTGCTTGTGTCGAGCTCAAAGGAAAACATCCATTCTTTCTGATGTGCCTGGTGCCTTATGAAGATTATCGCACTGCTTGTTATGTACTTGCTCACAGAAATCATGCCAATAGTTATGCTTAATCACTTTACTCAAGAGCACTAAAACTAATAGCCCTTGCTTTAAGCACATGAAAACCCAGAGTCTAATCAGAAACAGTGCATTACCTGGCATTCTATTTCAAAGAGGAGATGCAATAATATTAGAAATGTCACTCTCTGGGGCCCAAGGAGTAGAGAAATAGCTTTATCAACATCTAGGGCTACAGTGGAGCTAAGGTTGCTGCCCAAAGAAAAATGTGCAACTGTAGGACCATTTCTCTGAGATGCTGAGTCAATTCAGTTTCATCTATCAATAGCATGAAGCATTATGTCACCTAACTCTATAAACCGAGAGGGTTAGGTATGAGTAGTCAAGTTAGTATCATGCGGTATAAATACTACTCTTATCCAACACATAATAACTCAAACAACTTTGTTAAATTTCTTATTTCCATTTGTCTTCTCTTACTTTGATATTGTTCTTTAGACAAGCTTCATAATATAAGTAAAAGCCTCATTGCCTGTCTCTACAAGATGGTAATTGATAACACTTGTATATATATGTAGACATACATGTATGTGTATATTCATATTAAGCTGGTTTTTGTTTTAAAAAACATCTACTAGTATTTTATAAATCCTATGACTAAACAAAATAAATACTAAGATTTTGGATTTTTGTTTTTTTCATGTCCAAGACTTAAACCCAGCCACCCATTTAATTTGAAATCCACATATTTCTAGCATTTTTAAAAGGTTAATAAATACCAATATCTTACTATATTTTAATATAATTATCAGGGGTGTAAAACATGACAAATTTTATGAGAATCAAGTGTTGATTTAATGGCATAGAACTTCAGACTTGCATAGTGTGACTATTCCAGGCTGAGGAGTTTATCCTCCATGGGAGGGAACTAAAGCTCAAATTGTGCAATTGCATTAAAAAAACATTCCTTTACCCAACAGTGCCAAGTTCTAGCTCAAGGGATCAGATGCTTTTCTGGAACCAAGCCCTCAGCGCTAGAGCTGAAAGGGAAGGGATTTTGTGGAACAAAAACCCTCGGTAGAAAATGTTTCCAGTTATTACCCTTCGCATCTTATAACGATGACAAGGCCATTTAGCATTTGGAGATGATTAAGTTTTCACAGACTTTTCTTCTATGATACCTTCTGTTTTCCTTCACTTTATAGAAAACAGCTGCTCCTCCATTTGCCTCTTAAGGCATTTGGAGCATCAAACAGGCATTTCCATTTGATCTCACAGGCTGGTACTCAGGGGTTTTTCACTAATTAAAGATGATAAGGTGATAGTGAGACAGAGAAAGTCCAAACTGTTTGTGTAATAGTAAGAGTGTGTATTCCTCGAAATAAGCAAATGCTACAGTAACTTTAAAATACCCCCCTGACACTTTGAAGATTGTCTGATGTACTGGCAAGTCTAAAATGGGACTCAGCCAAGACAAGGCATTAACATATCAAAGAATAAGCTTCATTTTCACTGTGAGGGCTCTATTTGAAGTCCTGTGCTCAATGGTGTGGTTCTCTGGAGGCTGCTGAATTGCATGCTGTTATTCCAGATGTGCATTGTCTCTGTAGAAATACAATTTCACAGTCAATAAACACGTTAAGTCCATCAAAAGGTAATTATAGCAGAAAACCAGACAAAAATGCTTCAAAATCTGGATAGGAGATTTGTCTATTGATCAGCATATTGATTTTTATTACCTTGATATCAGACGTTTGTTTGTAATTATTATGGTACTCAAAGTAATTGATTAGCCTTGGCCAAACCTACTATTGAATACTGCACAGAAATATTTTTAGTACCAAATGTCTGTGGCATGATGTCTCAGTATAATAATTGCAAATATTAGTTGAGTTGTTTTATTTCTGGAATATATATTTAGGTAGATTTTAATTAAGACATCTAATGTACCCAGAAAAAGCAAACATATGATGGCATAAATAACTCTGTGTTTGCTGAACATTTTATTTATAATAGCACAGATCTTGTGTCCTTAAACATGATTTCCATGTGAGTTAAGTAAAAACCCTAAGAATTTTGCAAGTGAACTCCTAAAGGCACAGAGAATCATTGGGAAATTATCCTTCCGCCGGGAGACCACATTTTCATAATTTAAAAAGACAAAGATGATATTAGGAATTAAGATAATTCTCAATTCTTAACAAATAAATAAAATAGCACAGCCAGCATGGCTCAGTAGTTGAGCATCAGCATATGAAGGAGGTCACAGTTCAGTTCCTGGTCAGGGTACATGCCTGGGTTGCAGATTCAGTCCCCAGTATGGGGCATGCAGGAGGGAGTCGATCAATAATTCTCTCCCATCATTTGTGTTTTTATCTCTCTCCCTCTCCCTTCCACTATCTGAAAGCAATAAAAATATAGATTGAAATAAATAAATAAAAGAAATATAATATAAAAATTAATTTTATGCAGTTATAATATAAAAATATGTGCATTAATAATTTATGCTCTTTAGGCATTTTATGTTTTTTGTGTTGTATTTTTTTAGTGAAAGATAAAGGCCTTTCTGTTAAAATTAATTTTATCCATATATAAGATATTTCTATGTAGCCCTAACTGGTTTGGCTCAGTGGATAGAGAGTCGGTCTGTGGACTGAAAGGTCTCAGGTTCAATTCCAGTCAAGGGTATGTACCTTGGTTGCAGGCACATCTTCAGCAAGAGGCAACTGATCAATGTTTTTCTCTCATTGACGTTTCTAATTCTCTATCCCTCTCCATTCCTCTCTGTAAAAAAAATCAATAAAATATATTAAAAATATATATTTCTATGTAAAGATGAATGAGAAAACTCAGCATAATCAACATTTATTGTACTTTATTTTCTAATTTTATCATTGGAAAAATAGCTGTTTCTTATAGGTGCCATTATATGAAAGTTTTTTACAGTTTTGATCATGTTTCTTGATCAAATAAAATATACCATATTATATTCTAAGAATTTGGAAAGTACAACAAAATATAAAACACAAAATAGTATTTAGAGAGCAATGTTACCATGATAGTCTCTTTTGTTTAGTATTTTATTCTCAAATATGTATACACTTCTTATAAATTTATTGTTTTATAATGTCCATCTTTAATCTTAATTTTTATCAATTTTATTTATCAGGACCATTTTCTTATACCTATAAAATCAGCCTAATATGTGACATATTGACTTCTAATATATCAAATTAATTTACAGATGATATTTATAATTACTTTAACTTTACATTTTTGATTGATTCTAAATTTTCAATATAAAACATAAAGCTACACAGATTATACATATACAGAAATTTTTTTTCATATCTCTTTTCATATTCCCAATAAATACCCTAAATAAGAAATTGTGAAAACAGTTTGGATAAAAATAAATATGTTATTTTACCTAATGCCTCACTATCACTTCTCTTTAGTAATCAAGAAATCAAGTTTATTTATATATATAAAAACCTAAGCAACTGTCCAACCATTTGATCATTCATGTGGAAGCTAAAACACACAATGACCACCAGGGGACAGACGCTCGGACCAGTAGAGAAGGGAGCCTGATTCTTTGCTGAATCAGTCATGGGTTAGGTTACTACTGGGGAACTGTTGGCCCTGAATCTTCCTCACCCACATCCTGGCCTCAGAGAAGAGGAAGAGGAGCCCAATTCCTTGCAGAATCAGCTGTGAACTAGGTTGCTGATGGAGGGAGGGCGAGAAGAGATTAACCAAAGATTTTATATGCATACCAGAGGCCCAGTGCATGAATCTGTGCACCCATGAGGTCCCACAGCCTGGCCTGCAGGGATTGGGCTGCAACTGGCTCTCCCACATCCCCTGAGGGGTCTTAGCCTGCGAAAGAGAAACTGAGACAAGATAATTAAACAAAGCCAAACAATTTGAATGATTTAATGAAATGCAAGACCTCATCTTCCTTAAGCAAGGATACTTAAGAGTAGATGGTTTATACCTGTGGGGGCACTTTCTAGAGCAGCGGTTCTCAACCTGTGGGTCACGCACAGCTAGCAGGGTCTCCTAAGACCATCAGAAAATATAGATATTTACATTAAGATTCATAACAGTAGCAAATTACAGTTATGAAGTAGCGACAAAAATAATTTTGTGGTTGGGGGTCACCACAACATAAAGAACTGTATTAAAGGGTTGCGGCATTAGGAAGGTTGAGAACCACTGTTCTAGAGTATGCTGGCCGTTCAAAGCCAATCTGAGAGTGGGAACTCTAATCAGGATGTTCAAGGACGATCTGAGCAAGGACACAATGGTTGTACGGTATGCACTGTGCAGGCGTACTTTTCTATAACCCAAGTATAGGGGTCACTTTTTGGCAAGAAGCCTCTTTTGTCTAAGTGGGCGTGAAGTATGTTACTGACCAGCCAGTGCATGGCTGCTTGGTCTGGCTACTGTATTTGTAATAGCTCCTATATTGGAGGCTACTGAGCAAAAGCAGCTATGTTTGTGGCTGCTTGATATGTTTGCTACTGTGGTTGCAATTGCTCCTATGTTAGAAGAGGCTGCTGTGTGAGGCTCCTTTGAAGAACTGTTTTGTCTGATGGCTCCTTGTTACCTATGGCTACTTGGTCTGCAAGAAAGCTTCTCTTATATGCCTAATGCCTCTCATGTCTTCATCTAATACCTGGCGTTCAAGGAAGTCCAGTCCCTGGTAGAGGTGCTCAGACCCAACAATCGCTCTCCTCCCTAACGAGAAAGTTAAATCACACTAATCAAGGAGATACTAGTAGATATCAGAGACTCAATTAGTGTCATTTGTGCCAGCATAACCCAAAGAGGGAAGGAGAAAGTCAGGGAAACAAATAACAAAAACTCGATTAGAGCCAGACAGACCCAAGATAGAACAGTGAAGTTGACCATATAGTTACGTATCTCAAACTTCCCTATAAGTCCATTTTAATTCACCAGCATCTGAAAGAACACACCTAGAAAATTGAAGAATATTCTGTTGAAACCCTCCCCTAACACCTCTCCTAAGATTCCAGCTCCCAGAAGAGATAGCAAAACCCTCAAAACAAAGGATACCAGTGCCAGCTCACTCTCCGGGGGCATGCCCACACTTTCTTTTCTCTCAGGCGTGCATCTTTACTCTGCTCCTAAACTCTAAGGATCGCCATGAGACTTGCAACCAGTGCCACAGTGGGCAGCTCATCCCTGGTTAACACCCTGAGTTAGTCTGCAAGACCCTTTTCTCTTCTCACTGAGCTAGCAGCAGCCCTGCCTTGGCTCATGTCTTTCCAGTAACTGTTCTGGAAAGCCAAAGCAGAGCACAGCCAGGCTCTCTCCTGTTGCTTCTTCTACCCTCAACCCTTCCTTTGTCTCACTGCTTTAATAAATGTGCTCTCAAAATCACCTGGACTCAGGTTGTGAAATCTTACCCGCACAAAGTCATAAACCCAGCTCTACACAAACCCACTCCATGCCAGTTCTTTCCAGTGACAAAGGGACTTCCTGCTGCTTATCTTTTTTTCTTAAAAACATGATTCCACAAAGCACAGTGTTAGTGACTGTCAGGGAAAACCTGTTCAAAGTTCAGGTAGAATTGTATGGTATGTTGTGATCTCTTAGCATTTGCAGGGAATTGGTTTCAGGACAGCTCCCGCCCCACACCCCACACCCAGGATACAAAAATTCTTGGCTATACAAATTCCTTATATAAAATGGAATGATATTTGTACATAACCTATATTTGTTTGTAGATTACAGCAGGGTATGGCTACAATTCACTTCATTTGTTTGGATTCAGCATAGTGGTTGGCACATGGCAGATTCAAGTTTTACTTTTTGGAACTTAGGGAGATTTTTATATTGCATGTGTGTTTTGTATGTGAAACCCACAAATATGGAGGGGGAAGTATGCTGTATTGATTGGAATGCAGAGTGTTAAAATATATATTTTCATACATTTATCAAGAAAATGAAATATACTGGAAAACCACTTTCTCTAATCCTATATAATGAAAGCCCAGCGACCTAACAGCAAAAAGACCAGAATGACCAGTCAATCAGTTGCTATGATACACACTGACCACCAGGGGGAAGATGCTCAATGCAGGAGGTGCCCCCTGGTGGTCAGTAAGCTAACACAGTGGGAGTGCCTCTGGGCTGATCAGGATTGAGCCCTGCTCCTGCTGCTAACCCCGGACTGACAGACAGGAACCAGGGCTGCAATTGTTACCTCCTTGCCCCAAGTTACTCCTTCTCCCTCCCTGACACCTCCCCCAGATGCTCACAGGATGCACAGTGCCACTACCGCCAGACTTGCAGAGCTGACCCCAGAGGTTGGGAAGTGGGTTCTGTGTTGCCACAGGACTGAGGCCTACTCCACTGCCTCTCAATACTATTATTCCTGGGCCCGAATGGAATGCTCCAGCTCCACAGAAAATGCCGGACCAGGGAGCAGCCGATCAGAGGGCAGGTCCAAAGCTGCTTGGCTGAGTCGGATGAGCAGCGCTCCCACAGCAGGCCTATGCCCACAGGCCACAACTCCCGCCAGTGCATGAATCCCATGTGCTGGGCCTCTAGTATTAGAATGAAATATAAGGAAAATTTAATCTAGTAAGAAATGACAATAAATATAGTTTTTATTGTTGTACTTCTTAAGAAGTTTTGTTTTTATTTTTTAAATTTAAATTTTATTTTATTTTTTACTTCTTAAATCCTTATTGTTGAAAGTATTACATATGCTCCCTTTTTTCCCCTATTGACCTTGTCCAGCCTGCCTCTGCCTCCCACCCCAGGCCTTCAACAGCCTATTGTCTGTGTCCATGGGTTATGCATATATTTTCTCTCTGTGTTAAATTTATTTTAACAGTGGAGGATACATTTATTTTTTTTAAAGCCAGTGTACATATTTGACTATAGTTATAAAAACATTTAGAATATAGGAAATGCCACATGTGACAGGTCAAATGACATGTAAAAATCTTATTTTTTTTTCTGTCAAGTAACACTACCAAACATTTTATTACAGTGAAAAACTACTAGAGCCCTAACTGGTTTGGCTCAGTGGATAGAGCGTCAGCATGCGGACTCAAGGGTCCTAGGCTCAATTCCAGTGAAGGGCATATACCTTAGTTGCGGGCTCATCTCCAGGAGGGGATGTGTAGGAGGCAGCTGATTGATGTTTCTCTCTCATTGATGTTTCTAACTCTCTCTCCCTTGCCATTCCTTTATTGATAAAAAATCAGTAAAATATATAAAAAAAAAGAAAAAAGAAAAGCTACTAGAGTGACTTGTAAATATTAATCTGCCTCTCAGAATGTGTTTGCAAGTAAACTTTAGTTCAAGATCCACTGGGTTTGCTATCAGAATATGAGAATAAGCATTTTAAACTAAAATCTTTAATTTTGAAGATATTATTTCAGTTGAGCACAATATGGAATTTTCTTGTATATTTTTCATTTTGTTGGCTTTAAAATAGTTTCTTGGTTCAGTCTTAAGTGAACAAATAAGTTCAATATTTAACCTCTATATAAAAAAAAATATTTTGTATAACAAGAAATTTCCATTCTAACCAATTCCCTTACTTAAGCAAAATATCCACTGATGGGTTCTTAGCACTATTTTTTCAATTCCTTATCCAGTTAAGATATACTTAACTGTGAAGCTGTAATTGGACTTTATAACCTAGAATGGTTGTTTTTATGGGAACTGCTGCTGGTTTTTCTTCTTCAAGTTACAGAAGACAAGTCTAAATTGAATAGTGAAAAAAAAAGTGGGGGAAAAAATATCTCTGATCTTCTGTAGTACCACTCAAGCAGAGAACTGTCTTGCTGCATTCACCTTTCTGTCTCATTTTAAAAGAAAATTAGTGAACTATATCAACCAGAACCCCATGAAACAAGTAAACATGCTTCTAGCCTATGGAGTTTTAGTGTCTTTTCAGATAATTTTTCCAGGGAAGATTAAAACACAGGAAGCAGAAATAGACAGATTAAAAGTTATTTTAAGTTAATTAAATATCAGGAACATTGATTAGAAACTGTAAAATTCAATTGTCCTAGTCAAAATATAATTTTACACATACTACCCCTTGAATAACATAATAGAAATGAAATTAACTATTAACTATTAACTTCTTCACTCATTTTAAAAAAAATTATTGTGATATTCATATGGATAGAATAAAATGAAAACTTAAGTCCTAGATAATAATTCTTCTCTTTTAGATTATTTAAAATGATAATGCCTATTGACTAAAAATATGAATTCTATCAAAAACCTGTTTTCAGATACTGTGTTATCAACGAATGGAGAAATGTATTTTTTTTCTCCTGATACCCGAGCACAAGTTCTCTTTCAAAGGAATTTTAATTAAAGCTCATTGAATCTGTAGGAAGTTCAAAGAACTTACATGCATAGCCCATGGACACAGACAATAACAGTACAATGAAAACTTGGGGTGGAGCAGGGGTGGGGCAAAGGGATGAAATAGAGGACATCTGTAATTATGTCAACAATAAAAATAAATTTTAAGAAATTGTAGAAAGTTCTATAAAACGTCTCTTATTTCAGTATTGTTCCCTAGGCTGGGTCAGATAGGTTTACCTCATCTACAAATTCAGCATTTCACCTTCTTCATTTAGCTAATCACTTTGAAGAAACTATATTTTGAATCTTTTCTCTTGTTCCTGATCTCCTACTCCCCAACCAACTGCCACCAATCCCTGATTACCACCTCACACAGCACAGACAATGAAAACCCTGAGCACCGACCTTCCAAACTCATGGACAGAGGCTTGATCTGGAATTGGTCCTCCTGAAGAAGACATGGCATTAGCATGATTGCAGGGATTGGACACTGCTAATGAGAGTTGTTTTCAAGATTACATTCAGATACAGACCTTCCATCATACCTATTTACTAACAGGCCTGGAATTTTGCTTATCACTCTGGATCCATGGGATATCCAGTTTTCGTAAATCCCCCTCTTAAAATTTCTGATTCTATTAGCTTGCATATACTTGTTCAGACAGTATCCTGTTGGTATTGGGAGCTTATAAATATTTTTTACAGGGAAATCATGTGAGCATTGAAATATTTAATGCAAACTGTTAGCTCTGCTAAAAGTAGAGATATTTTGAGCAGTATATTATAATAACAGAGTAAAGTAATAAATTATTGTAACATGACAGATGAATAAATCATTATGGCCATTTCCAAAGGTGCCATCTGTGGAAATTGGCCAGAAAATGAACACTTCTAAAATACTAATGATACAGCATAAAACAATAATAACTTTTTAACAATGTGAAATAATACCCAAGTATACTCATTTTTTCAGAAGGCAAAAGATGGGTACTAAAAATAATGTTTCTATATTAAAAATAAAAATCCAAAAACTCTGTTATAGAAAGTTGACCTCCACTTATATTATTACACTTATTTAATTGAATCAGTGATTTAGATTGGGGAGCACAAAAAAAAGAAAATTATAGAATCATAAACACTATCAGACAAGATAGTAATAAATAATGTGATGTTAAGGTTAAGAACAAAAAAGTTGGTATTGTATTACTGGTCTCAATGAAAGGAAGTTTAGGGACACAGCTTATTTAAAGAGAATTCATCCTAAATATGATATGATTACAGGCCCAGTACACAAAATTCATACATGGGGAAGCGGGTCCCTCAGCCTGGTCTGCACCCTCTCAAAATCCTGGACTGTTAGCTCCCAATCTCTCACCTGCCTGCCTGCCTAATTGCACCTAACCACTCACCTACCTGTCTGATCTCCCCTAACTGCTCGTCTGCCTGTATGGTCAACCCTAACCACTCACTTGCCTACCTGATGGCCCCTAACCTCTCTTCCTGCCAGCCTGATTGTCCCTAACTGCCTCTGCCTTGGCCCCCTCCATGGAAGCTTCGTCAGGAAGGAAGTCTGGAATGGTGTCTGGAAAGTCACTCAGCTGTTCATTCTAATTAGCATATTATGCTTTTATTATTATAGACGGGATAATGGTGAGGAGTGGATGTCTAAAAGGCCTGAAAATAAAAAGAAAGTAATAATATGTAATAGCTAAGTATCTGATGGCACAGAAGTGTGATATATCTCAGAGGAAGAAGAAAGATCTGAGTTCACTACAGTTGTTTGCATCCCCACAAAACAATATTACTCAGAAGTAAGTAGACCCACTCAGTTTACTGCAAAATGAAAGCTGCCCTGACCATGTAAGGAGTAAGGCTTATGCAATTAGACTGGACTGCACAAATCACATACTAGTACCAGATCCTGAGCTCAACAGAGATATGGAAAGGTGCAACAATGTGGCTATGAGCACCTGAGAGAGCAGCAGAGCCTCAGAGACTAGACTATTAAATTACTAGAAGCTCAGTGCATGAATTCACACACAGGCGGGGTTTGGACAGCTCACCCTGATGGGGGGACATCAGGATGGGCTGGTGGAGGGGCTGTAGGTTGTTGGCCAGCTGGCCCTGACTCTGATGGAGGGGCAATCCTGGACTGGGCCATGCAGGGGGAGGAGTCAGGGGTAGTTGGAAAGCTGGGGGAAGGGGCCATAGGTAGTTGGCAGACTGCCCCACCCCTGATTGGGGTATTGGTGACTGATTTGGGGCCAGGCTGGCCAGGGGTTGGGGAATCAATTGAAGCCTGGACTAGGTGGTTGGCTGCCATAGTGTACATCATAGCCACCAGTCGTTCTGGTCATTCTGGTTGTTCCAGTCATTCTGCCATTCCAGTCGCTAGACTTTTATATATATAGATCATTTGTTAAATGGAGCTCAGGGTGCTAGATGATGAACTGCAGTTCAACAACAGACCACAAGAGAACTTGAATTGAAAAGTTATTATTCCCAGGGCATAGACATAATACCTCAAAAGGGAAATCAGAGCAGAGTGAAGCTAGAGAAAAATAACTTGGGCACCTTTATTAGAGAGTCTATGAGTAAAATACCTTGGAGTTCCCAGGCCAAGGGCATATGGACAATTCCAACCAAAAGAAAGGAGCAAAAAAGGAAAAAGCACTAGGAAGCAAAAGAGACTGTTGATCACGAGGGTTACTGTGGAAATCATAATAGGAATTGACATATACCTGTGATTCTGCCAGTCATTATCTAGGACATGTGTTTGAATGAGGGGCTAGTGTCAGCTTAAGGTCCATGCAGGCCACTTGTCCAAACAACATGGATACTGAAACAGTAATACCATCAAGTAGCTTAGCTAAACTCTTGACACTTACCTAGAGAGAGGTCAGCATGATGCCCCCAGTGGCAGAAAGGACTGGTAAGATATTCCTAGGAGGATCCTGAAAGTAAAAGTGCCAAAACCGGTTTGGCTCAGTGGATAGAGCGTGGGCCTGCAGACTGAAAGGTCACAGGTTTGATTCCATTCAAGGGCAGGTACCTTGGTTGTGGACACATTCCCAGTAGGAGGTGTGAGAAGGCAGCTGATTGATGTTTCTATCTCATTGATGTTTCTAGCTCTTTATTCCTCTCCCTTCCTCTCTGTGGAAAATCAATAAAATAAATAAATAAATAAGTAAATAAAGCTGTTCTATATAATGCAAGCCCAGCGAACGATCAGACTGGACCAGACTGACCAAGACTCCTTGCCCCAGCCAATCCTGCCCCCAGTGGGAACCCCCACTTCAATTGGGAATATGGCCAGCCTGCAAGCAGCTCCTTATCCCGGCTGGCCCCGCCCCCCAGTGAGGACCCTCCACCCTTATCCATGACCACAATCAGGGCAGTACAGCTGGCCCCTACCCATGCACCAGACCTCTATCCTAAATAATAAAAGGGTAATATGCAAATTGACCCTAACTAAAGATGAATGACCAGAACAATCGCTCAACCAATCACTATGAGGTGCACTGACCATCTCTTGGTTCTTTTCCCCCTGGCAGCAGGCTCTAATCCCCCACTGGCAAACAGGGAATCAGTCTCAGATCACCCAATGGTGAACGGGGAACCTGGGTGGGTGGCGGTTTGGGTGGGGCTGGTGAGCAGGCAGAATGATTGACCTCTCAGTTCAGTGTCTCCCCCTGCCCAGCAGGCTCCAAATCTCCAGATGGAAAATGGGGAACTGAGGGTGGGTAGCACCAGGGGTTGGGCCTGGCTGCAGGCAGCTGTGAAGATGGCTCTGATCGCAGGCCAGGCTTAGGGGCCATACCCACACATGAATTTTGTGTTCTGTGTCTTTAGTATTTATGCTAATAAAATCGTAATATGCTAATTAGACTGGATAGCCAAACAACCTTCTAGATGTCCTTCTGAAAGAACTTCTGGGCTAAAAGAGCCCAGGCAGCTGCCGCAGCTGTGAGGGCCGAGCCCCTTGTACAAATTTCGTGCATCAGGCTTTTAGTTTTTCCTTTGAAATACCAGCAACAGTTGAGATACGAGTAATCGAACGGATGGCCGGCTGCACACGACCCACCAGTTTGCTGAGACTCGAGTGTCTCATAGTTTCCCACACCTTAAGGTTATGGAACGAAATAAACTCGTATCTCGAGGTACCACTGTAGTTTCTTATCTAAAGAAATGCATAAAGGTCAGTAAGAACATAAAAAGATGCTCAATAATATCACTAGCCATCAAGAAAATTCATATTAAACCAAAATGTCATAAAACTTATACTATCTAGAAAGACTAAATAAAAACGTGTGATAATAACTATTGGGAAGGATATGAAGAAATTAGAATTTTCATACAATGCTGTTGCAAATGTAATGTGCAGCTGCTTTGGAAAACAGCCTAGCATTTCCAGAAACAAATATAGAATTAACATTAGACATAGAAATTCCACGTTAGATACATGCCCAGGCGAAATATCAGTACTCATCTGTCAGAACTCTTTTACCTCTCTATCCCACCATCATTTAAAAAAAAAAAAAAACTTATCACCATCAGACACAAATAAATATTTTTCATCTGTCTCAATAAACTGAAAAGTTAGCACTGTTTGGGTTCACAAATACAGTATATTTCAATGCGTAGAAGAGTGTTTGGCACTGAGAAGGTTCTCAATAAGTATTTCTTTAACTTATGAGGATATTATCTTTTGTAATCCTTAAAATAAAATTACAAATAACTACACAGTCTATGTCATAGTCTAGATTATATTTGGGGTTTGTAGTTTGCTGTTTTTTCCTCTAAGAAGATGCATTTCTATTTTTGTATATAAAGTATTAAAATTTTATTTTATTTAACATTATATAATTTATAATATAAAACATATTAAATATTAATTTAAACATTAAATGTTATCTAAATATATAAAATATTAATTTCTAATTTTGTCCCTATGTGTAAATTATTAATTTTTTTAATCTTAAATATTTAATTCAAGTAAACATTTGCTTTTGATTCCTGAGAAAACCTTTTAAGGTAAATGGTTTGCATTAAATTTTGTCAAATTCTGCCGAAACAGGTTTGGCTCAGTGGATAGAGCATCGGCCTGCGGACAGAAAGGTCCCAGGTTTGATTCTGGTCAAGGGCATGTATTATGAGGGGCGGGCGGGAGGCAACTGATCGATGTCTCTCTCTCATCGATGTTTCTAACTCTCTATCCCTCTCCCTTCCTCTCTGTAAAAAATCAATAAGATATATATATATATTTTAAAAATTGTCGAATTCTAACTAAAAGGGAGAGAACTGACTCAAAGTATTACTTTATTTACTCAATATTTATTTGATGCTTAGTATATGCCAGGGTCTAAATTAAATTCTAAAGGTTAAAAAGGTGTTTGTGTGTGGGTGAAGGGGGAATGGAGTTCAATCATATGACTTCTCATTAATCTCTCATGAAGCTAGTTGGGATTTTGAAAACCTCATTGTAAAGCCCAAACTTTCAGTGTTTTAAATAAATTTCTTCTTTTTTCATAGATTTGTTTAATGCTAGTGTATTAATGGGAAATAATGTATTGAGTTTTCACTCACAATTAGTTTAATGGGTACTCCATTTCTATTAGATAGAATTGAATTCAAAGTGATTATTCTGTTAGTCTACCTCAAAATCCTACCATTTCTACCTTTGCTAGGTAGTAAAATGGCACTTATAATTTAATAGATTAATACAAACATTTTCTAATTATTTAATTTGTATTTCTTTGACTGAAATGATGTTTTATTGAGGTTATTAATTATGTCTATTCCATTTTATGAATGTCCTTTTAGTTTTAATGCTCATTTTTTATATTTTTATTTTATTGATAAACTAGAGGCCTGGCGCACAAAAATTGTGCACTCAGATGGGGGAACCCTCAGCCCGGCCTGTGCCCTCTCGCTGTATAGGAGTCCTCGGGAGATATCCGGTTGACAGCTTAGGCCCTCCCCCCTTGGAGAACGGGCCTAAGCCAGCAATTGGACATCCTTAGCACTGCCACGGAGGAAAGAGAGGCCCCTGCCACTGTCACAGGGCTCGCTAGCTTCTGGCTGAGCAGCACTTCCATTGTGGAAGCAAATGGACCATCATGGGGCAGCTCTTGCATTGAGGTTTGCCCCCTGGTGGTCTGTGAGAGTCATGACAACCAGTTGTTCTGCCGTTCAGTCAATTTGCATATTAGCCTTATATTATATAGGGTGCTTATTATATTCAACAGCTCATTATAGTAAAATCTTTATAGTAATTGACTTGGGGCTCTAAACAATACAATTACATAATATATTAAAGATAAAATGACACAAAACAATAGACAAGTATATAATCCTATACAATAAAAGGCTAATGTGCAAATAGACCAAACAATGGAACTCTTGGTTGCTATGATGCACACTGACCACAAGGAGACAGATATACAATGGAGGAGCTGGCCCTAGTGGTCAGTGTGCTCCCACAGGGGGAGCGCTGCCAGCAAGAAGCCCGGCTCACAGCTGGCAAGCACAGTGGTGGTGGCGTGAGCCTCTCCCGCTTCCCCAGCATAGCTTCGACTGCTGGCTTAAGCCTGCTCCCCACAGGGACATCCCCAAGGACATCCCCTGAGGGCTTCAATCCCATGTAATTTATATAAATCTCTGTATCCAATAGCCCATTTTTGACTTTGTACTTTTGGCTAAATGTGGTTATTACATAAGACTCATATTTCTTTGGATGAGATTGTTCCCCAAGAAATGTTGACATATGCAGATTCCCTAAGTCTTCTCAGAACATTCCATGATTACTGTCCATGGGGAAAGGGCTCTTTTAGGGAGTGGCGAGAAAAGCATTTGAAGGATTTGCACATGGGAGACTGTGGTGTAGTGGCAGGATTTCTTTGTGTTGTGACATCAAAAGAGCTCTTCTGGCTTCCCAATGTCCCACCTCCCTCAGTCCTGCCAAGGAAAAAGTACAGCAGTGTCTTCAACAAGGCCAAGGCCAGTGCCCAGAGCTTCTGCTTCATAGTTCTTTGGAGCCTGAGCAGTCTGCTGAGGGCCGTGAGTGGCCAGTAGACCTACATGGTTGTGTGCTCCTGGGTGGGAGAGAACAGGAACAAATGGAGTGAGTGTGGGTCACCAAATGAGAGAGCAAGAGCAAGACAGCATCTTTGTTCACCTGGAATTAAGCATTCTCAGGCTTGGGAGGAACCAGAAGCTTTTCCAAAATATGTAACCAATCAGTTCCCAAACTTTTGAGGGCTTGCATTATTTCCAATGATCCCTTTCGCCAGTTAGAGTGAGAGGCCTCTAGCATCAGGCACCTCCCCTTCAGCCATTTGACTTTACTGGTTATGTTCTCTTCCATCCTCCTCCCCACATACGATTCCTACCAGAGAGGTTGAAGGGAGGGGTCTTAATCCCCTTGAAGGGACAATACTGCAATTTCTTGGGGGTGCAAAGCTCTAGCTTCCTGGTGAAGCAAGGAGGCCTCTGCTTCCCAGCTGAATATGCTCAACAATGTCTGACTCTCCCTTTGCTTTCTTCCTTTATTTTAGAGAACTAGCTAATGATAACCTTTATACCACTTTGACTTTTTATCCAATTTCCAAAAATCACTCCTTCTTTGCCATTATTTATTCATGACAGTGTGTCCCTGCCTGAACCTTCATGTACATATTTTTTTATTATCTCAAATAACATTGCAATGCAGTAGTCAACATTCTAGAAGCTGCATATTTTATTTAACCTATTGGCCTCTTACAAATAGATAGCCAGGTATTTCTCCCAGCAAAAATGGGTTTATTCATAAATAACAAAAAATTCCAATTCAGCACATGCAGTCTAATGGAGAACCATGTATACGTTCAGAGAAACAAAAGAAAGTTATGCTTTTGCTATAGAATTTTGGGGCTGGAACACATGGTGCTCTCCTAGGAAGGATGGTTCCCTGGATTCTTTGTCCATTGAAGTTGAAGAATGAATCCGCAGATGGAAGATGGCATAACAAAGGTGGAGATTTATTGAAGAACAAGAACAGACTCCCACGTGGGGAGGAGAAAAGAGATCCACCGACTTCCTGTTTCCATAGTTTATAAAGTTTGCAAGACCTGTCCTGATATCCCCTCTGATTGGTCAAAACTCAAGTTACTGTAGTAACTCTGAGGCCCTCCTCCCTCATTGTCTTTCTATTCCCTCTGGGCTTTCTTCCTCTTTTTTTTTTTTTTTTTGTAACTATAGACCTTTTGTTATTCCAACTTCCCTTATCTTATGGAAATATAACCTCTGCTTTGTACACTTGTGTTTTTTCCATGGAAACTTAATTTTTAAAATTTCCTAAACCTGCCTATTTCTCCACTAAAATTCCTTTCATTTTCACTCAAATTGAGTTTACATGTTCATGAAATAGGAAAATGCAATAAAATTAATAAGTACCAGCAAAATAAAAGAATTAGGTTGCATTTTTAATCAATGAGTTGGATGCAGGTGTTAGAGAAGTTCCTCATTTCATACGTCTTTTCTTAAGAACCATGAGTATAAAAAGAGTAGCAGTAAATTCATAAAGATAACTATAATCTACTTCTATCGACATTTATTTGCAGGAGGGAGGCCCACAACATCAACATTAAGATAAAAATTGACTTTGTAATCCCATTTTTTGTTTCCATAAAATAAATTCAAAATTCAAGCCAAGAATACTTTGAACATTTACAGAATACATCATTAATACATCCTTACCCAGATCTCCTTCGATTCAATGATTTTAATTTTCTGTTGAACAAGAAGGGTTTATCAGAGAACTTAACATCTGATTGTAAAGGGGAAATTGCAAAATGCTGTCTTTAAATTTGCATGTCTTTACCTTCTGAATAGCCATCAAAGTAATTGTTTCTTAAGCACTATTCAAATCTTTTTCTCCTGTGTTGACCCCAATCGAAGCAATTAATTCCATAATGAAGTCTTTCTTCACAAACAGTAACTTATTATTATCTTGGTCTAAATTAATAATATCATGATAATAATTAGTAGATTTGAAATCATCTGTTTCTTTCTGACAGCATGTGGATTCCTTATAAAAGAGCAACAGAGATGAAAATTAGAGTAAAACATTGCAGCTGTGTTGACTGGTGTGCCCTCCTAACCTTAGCATCTGGGACGTGGGCCTCATTAAAATTTGAATGTGATGTGGTTGTAATGTTCTTTCCCTCCCCAGACACAACTGCTAAGTACCAGCATATATATTATATTATGAATAACTTATATTTACTATATTATGTATAACAGTATATATAACTATTGGAACTATTATGTAATATAATATTTATAAGAGTATACATATAACCATTTATTTGCAACTAGGGCACACACATGCACACATATCCCATATATAAATGTATATATACTTGATTAGTGATTATTGGAAGTGTAATTGTTACTAGAGAAATCAGTGGACCATATTTCCCAGACATAGTGGGACTGGGACTCTTAGGGGTACTGCTGAAATAAGTGATATGGGATTTTTTGGACCGAAACATGCTGTGTTCCCCTGGACAGAATGGCTTGTCCAGGGTTCTTTGTCCATCGGAGTTGAATGACACTACGGACAGAAATCGGTATAGTAAAAGTGGAGATTTATTGAAGAACAAGTACAGACTCCCACATGGGGAGGGAGAAATAATATCACAGCACAGACTCCCCCGGAGGGAAGGGAAAAGGGTCAAACCAAGTTCCTTTTTCCCGGTTTATAAAGGCTGAAGTTTTTATGCCTCGATATCCCCTCTGATTGGTCACTATTCCTCTTTGATTTGGTCACTATAGCAATCTCTGAGCTCAAAGATCAAACCTCACGTGGGACAAATGAGGCTCTCCTTCTTTATTTTCTAAATATAGACCTTTTGCTACCCCCAACGTCCCTGTCTTAAGGAAATGTAACTTTTGCCTGTGCTTTTTCCATGAATCCCCATAATTTAAAAAATTCTTTACACCTGCCTATTTTATGCCTAAAAATTTCTATATCATAAGCATTATCAGAAGTCCCTTGGGAGAATGGTAAAATGCTTTATTTGCATGGAGTTACAGTCCTAGGGTTGTACAGTCCCATGCCCCTTAACCCAGTCCTGAAAGAGGTGCAGCTGGGCTTCCAGTACAGCCAAAAGCAAGGCCAGTGTCAGAGCTTCTGCTCATGTTGCAGCCGGGTCCAGTCCACCTTAGGCTGATTAGTGTCCATCAGCCCATTGTGTGCATTACACACAGCCATGAGCCAATTGGGACTGTCTTCTAGATATGACTGACAGACAGGAAGGCACCTTCCCACATCACTTAGACTTTACTGGGGATGTATCTAAACTGTTTTTGTCCAGTCTCTTCCCCCACTGATCAGCAAGGAACAGATTTGGAGAGTGTTAATTAGTCTTAAAAACTAAACGACATGCTTATACTATCTAGTCTTCATTTTATTCATCTCCTGCTTAATAATAATTAGGTTATTATAACAGTATCATTATCATCACGATTAGCTAGTTAACAGGAAGAGAGCAAAAGGGAGAGTCAGACATTGTTGAGCATATTCAGCTGGGAAGCATAAGTTTTTTTTTTTACAACAGGAAGCTACAGCTTAACAACATAGTCCCTCCAAGGGAATTAACACCCCTCCTTTCCCACTTCAGGTATGGGTTATTGAAGGGAGAAAGGAGAGAGACTGGCATCAACACAATAGACAGATGTGGCTCAAGGGAGGTGCTTGCCTATCAGTCTAGCCTGGAGAATAGATTGGCTAGGGGATGGACCCTGTCATAATAGCACAAAGCCTTGGAAAGTTAATTGATAGTTTGAAGAAGCTCTTTGGTAAAATCAAGCTCTCCCTTGTCCTGGACAAAACCAAGAGCTCCCTCTCTCTTGTTTTCTCTTGCTCTCTCTTCTTTGCTCTCTCTTGCTCTCATCCATGTGTTTGCCTGTTCTCTCTCCAGAGCCATGTGGCCTTAAGCAGCTGCATGGCCCATGAACGTGTGGACCTCTCACACAATGGACTGCAGCTGGGAACACAAGCTAAGCTATCCTGATACTGGACTGGTCCTTAATATGGAGCAGAAACTATGGGCAGGAGTCTTTATTCTGGCCTTGCTGAAGACACAGTTGGACATTTTCCATGACAAGATGGACAGAGATGGGACGTTGGAGAACTCCCTTAATTTTACATCATTAATAAAGCTTTCTATGAAATTCCACCCTCCCAAGGGGGGCTCAGTAAATTCATTTCCTCAAGAAATCCCAACAACTCCACTTCCACAAGTAACAGAGCATATATATATATATATATATATATATATATATATATATATATATTTTACTACAGCTTCATTTATTTAAAAGATTCATACCTAACTCTATTGAAATGTGGAAATTAAACTGAAATGCTTTGTTTTCCTCTGGGCAAGATGCAAAGGTGATTGATTTCCCGGGTTCTTGTCCAGGTGGATTCAAAGAATGCAGCCAGGAACAAAAGGTGTCATAGGAAAAGGTAGAGATTTATTGGGAAACAAGCACAGACTTCCAGGTGGGGAGAGGTAGAGAGACCCATTAAGTCCCTCTTTCCTAAGGTTTATAAAGGCTGCAATTTGTGTCCTGATATCCCCTCTGATTGGTTACTATAGCAGCTTCAGAGCTCAAACTCCACGTGGGGTCCTTCTCCTGATCTCCATTTTGTTTTTCTCCTCCCTGTGGCTTTCCCCTTATCTCCTGTGAATGGGTATCTTCCTCTCCCTTTAGGCTGTGGTGCCTTTAGTTCTTTGTGAATGTATGCCTTCTGGCAGCTTCCAGCCCCCAGCTTTGCAGTTCTTCCCCATGAACCCTCTTTATTCCCCAAACTCCCTAAACCTGACTATTTTACCCCTAAAAACTCCTTTCAATATCATTTATATATTCATTACAGTTATAATTGATAGGATCCTAACTGGTTACATCATGGAATGTTCTAATATCTTTATAATTCATACACTGAGGTCCAGCATTTTAATACAACCTTTCTGTGTAACATCGTAGCAGTGCTATGAAAGTATTTTGTTTTATGGGTGTTCCCACTGAAAACTTTTCTGAGAAATGGTTTTCCATTTTTACCTCTTACAGTGGAATGTGCACCATTTACCTAATTATTCCAATATAATTCATATATATATATATATATATATATATATATATATACTCATTTTACTCACTAATACAAGTAAAAATTTTATAGCAATTATTTATATATGCCCTCAGGATATTCTAATTATGTTTACTGTTGTGTCTCTGTAAGTAAAATAAATAAACATTACAGTATTTGGGTTCATTTCCCACTCTTAATTGTTGCAGAAGACCAAAGAAAACCAAGGATGCTTCTAACAAAAAAAAGGACCCTGTTTAATACACCAGCGGACTCATGGAACAGGCCTTCCAAATCTGAGTAAAGAAACATGTCTGGGGCTTTCCTTTATATCTCCCTCCCTGTGGTCTTTGTCCCACAAACATGGATTATGCTTCCGGTCCTTTTCACAGGCCTTTGAAGAAGGCCCCCAGATGTTGGGGATCTCTAGGCCATAACTGATGGTCTGGTCTGGTGTCAGCGTTAATAACCCTCCTTTGGGGGTAGCACACTGTTCAGAGTAACAAGTTCTGCAAGAACAGTATCTGGGAAGGACTTAGGGACTTAATTATAGGTTATCAGGAATGTATACTGAGCTTGCTGGCTTGGATTCAGATCACTATCCCCAAATATCAGGGTTATATTGGAATTAGCCTTTTTTAGCCTTCTCAGATGACATAGTCACAATATGTATTACAATCTTTACAAGATATTATTGTGTTTCCTTAATAAGTAAACTATAATGTACTTTAGAGATAATAGACTCCTTTAATTCCCTCCTGAATATCTTCATTTCACTTTTTTCAGCCTAAAAAACTCCTTTTACCATTTATTTTATTACCTTCTGATGTCAATAAATTTTATCTGAAAACATCTTTATTTCATTTACCTTCTTGAAGGATATTTTTGTAGGATATAATATTTTTAAATTGACAGAATTTTTTTCAGTTAGCATTTTTAAAAGTTATTATTATCTTTCAATTATAGTTCATATTCAATATTATATTAGTTTCAGGAATTCTGAGTCTGCAAATCATCCCAGATCTTGGAATGGAATAAATTCAGTGACTTTAATACAAATGCTCAAGTGAGGCCTATTTTCAACAGAACTAGATTTTAATTTTTGGTTTGGTAAAATATACATAGCATAATTTTTGTCACTTTTTATTCACTTTTAAGTGTACTGTTCAATGGCATTATGTACATTCACTACAAATTTCACCTGAGATATGATAAAATTATGTTCATTATTTTCTGGTACAGCACTATTGTAATTAATCTTGGTTTTTGCCTAGTTAAAATTAAATTATCAATGTGTTTCCTTCATTTTGATTTTGTAATTGGTCCTTAATAAAACCTCTTGGCTTTTATATGAGATACAAATAAATAAAAAATAAAATCATTAACTAGTTGATTACTTATCACTGTCAGATAAACCTAATATAATTTATTATAAATTTTCTATATAAAACAACTTGCCACTATTTGTACTAATTTCTCAATTTATTACATTAAATTTTGAAAGCCAATTTTGTAACTTTTATAGATTGTTAAAAATAAATTAAATTACCTTATGATACAAATCTCATATTCATATCTGTATGTATCTATACATATATAGACTAATTAAATTCCTCAAGTATTAAAATATATGCAAAACTGCAATAACAAGTATTATACAATATCATGATTTTTTTTACTTAAACTTATTCTGACACTCAACATTATCAAATTAATTCATTATACTCATGACTTTTAATCCCATTGTTAAAATATTCTTAAACTAAACCATAATTATTTTCATATTCTCTAAGATTTTCATAATATTATTTTAGTATTTTTGTAGGGTTGCAGAAAACATAAAAGTTAACTCTCAGGCTAACCTGGGTTTTAGATTTCAATTGTCATTTAACTAATTTTCATTAGAAACAGGGAATCAAAGGGGATGTAGAACTATAGTAACTATAAAATCCTAGCTCAGCCTATCTTTACATTACGATTATAACTATATATACATTAGGACCCTTCCTACACACATACACACACACATAATTATAGTCAGAATTTGTGTGTGTGCACTTATATGGAATAATATATATGAAAAAATAACTTTTATCATTTATAGTGTATTTAAATCCATTAAAAAAGAAAATTAATCTCTTTGCATGGTAAATTTTTATTCATCTTGCTCCCTATCAATTTCTTGATGAATTCTTATAGAGCAGTCTATATTTTATTTCTCTTTCATTGTTTAAGTGCCAAATACAAAATCTAGCTTTAAATAAGCACTCAATAATTTCAGTGGAAAAGACATACAATATACTCCATTGGGCTTTCTTTCTTTCTTTTTTTTTTTTTTTTTTCCAATCAGTTTGAAAGTCAGATCAGAGCCACAGATACACACTCCCAGCAGTCACAGCCCTGGGAGATTGGCTGTGCGATGCCAACCACGCATCCTCCCTGGGCTCGCCATAGATCACAGACCTGAGATGTCACTGCATGTAACAGAGCCCTTTTGCCCATCAGAGCACTAGTAAAACCTGATAGGAAGGAGGCAGCTGGGCCAGTGGGCTTTTAAGGATGACATATCAGATCCTCAGACCTGTAACATTCTTCCTCTGTATTAGAAAAGGTTTTATATATTACAATACTAGTATCTCTTCCATAATAAACCTTCCTCTTATTTGTCTTGACCAAACATGGAATTATAAACATGAGGGCAAAAATAACCATTTAGTACTTGTTTTATAGATGTCCTCTTTCTATATTACATTAAATGTCGATTAAATCTCTCCTTGGGTAGAAAAATAATTGTCTAACAGTTTATTCTTTTGCTTATAAAAATTTTGACTCATTGTAACTCACAAAGGTTTTAGGTAGAAAGTTGAATGACATGGAGAAAAATTCAAGTTCTTCCAGTAACATGACAGCTATCTCACATTCTCAATAAACAAGAACAACAAAAAAATCTTCTGAACCATTTTAATAACATCTTGAATTTCACAAGTAATATTATTTAAAAATTACTAGTTTGGAAATACTTCTTTACCTATTTCCAGATTTTAAAACATTTTATGAGAAATGAAGGCATTTACCACTTCTTAGAATTTCTTTCTTAAATTATTTGAAGGTTGCTCTCATATCTCTGGAATATTTTTTTTTTTCTCCAGGATAATATCCGCTGCTCTTTTAACCATTCTCAAATGTAGTATAATTTTTTTTTTAAGATTTAAAAATATACTGCTAATACACTCTTTTTCCTATTTTGTAAAAAAGAAAACTTAAATACACTTTGTAATCACATTTACTCTGAAATCAGCCACAAAGAGTTAAGGCACGTACAAGCATTTAAAGTTTGAGTACTATGCAAGATTTGCACTGTTCTATAAGTATTAGCAATTAAGGGTATTGGGATTAATGGAATATCTTTCAGAGAAAGTGTGGAATGAGGAATCAAAGCTGAGAACCGGGCTTTAAAAAATTGTAAAGAACTCTGAAAGACAAGGTGAAGTGGGAGCATATTGTGTAAATAAAGCTGGTGGTTACGTACCAAACAGAAGGGTGTGTTTAGGCACGGTAAATGAAGACAATGAAGAACCAATTAGAAATTCTTTATTAAATCAGAATATTTTTCAAAAACATAGCTATGTATTCTTACATGTACTTGTGAAGTTGTCATTTGCTATCAAGTTGCCAAAAATTTAAACATAAGGAACAAGGAAGGAAGGAAGGAAGGAAGGAAGGAAGGAAGGAAGGAAGGAAGGAAGGAAGGATGGGAGGGAGGGAGGGAGGGAGGGAGGGAGGGAGGGAGATAGGGAGGGAGGGAGGGACAAAAGAAAGAGAAAGAAGAAAGAAGAAAAAAAAAAGAAGAAAGGAAAGGAAGAAATTATACCCATCTCTTTCTAGTCCTGATATACCTATTCCCCCATCCATCCCAGCTTCAGGCAAAATCCATTTACATTTTAATGTCAGGTTTTTTCTCTGCAACCAAACCTTGTACCCCTAATTCCATTTTTAAACTATTCTTACAAATGGAGAGATTTATTTTTCTATTTATTTATTTTTCTATTTATTTATTTATTTATATTATTTTTCCTCTATTGCTCTCCCCAACCCCCAGTACATGCCCTCATCCGTCTCCCC